>JAIUCV010001389.1:0-103711 GCA_026724425.1 Erythrophleum ivorense
TATTTTGGAACCATAATGATGGTTCATAGTGTATATGAGGTTGTATATGTACCATGAAACTTGAGACATGTGTGATTATACTATTATGTGTTGGTTAGACGTATGAAAATGATATATGCCCTATAGCACATATTTTGAGTATGTATGGCCAAAGTGTGCAATATGGGATTTTGATGAATGTATGCATAAGTGTGGGTTGAATGGCCAAAATGAGATGCATGAGGTTCGGGACCATTTGGGCAGCTTATCCAAGTCTCAAATGTACTTTTAGACCTGCCCAAAAGGTGCCACAACCAAGGGAAGGCCATTTGGTAAATTTGGTACCTCATATGGAGCCAAATTTGACCATAATGGAACATTATGTTACTTTTTGGCCAAATGAGTTAGTCTTGCCCTGAAACTTGGCATGAAATGAGGTCTCATTAAGAGCTTTTTGGGAAGCTAAAGATCATAATTTTCGGAGACCTAGAGAATATTTGAGGAATTTTCAAAGTTGGGATTTTTCATGGATTCTGGTATGGGTACTGTTCATACTGGCAGTTTTGAATTCTGTGTCACCCGATGGCCAAATGGTATCCAATGCTTATGAAATTTTATATTCATAAACTAGAGGTCATAATCTTTCTGTGGCCACCGAGATCACCTCATTTGGAGGTCTAGAGAGGAAGATATGCATTTTCGAAGGTTCTGCCCAGTATTAGATATCTTGCCAGACCCGAGGTACTGTTCCATCGATTTTCTGGAGTTTGGCTTGATGTACTGCTCTGGAGATATTTTTCCTCTCTAGTTAACATCCACATCTTTCCATAGTGATATCATTTGCAAGCATTATATTTTTGTGGAATTAGTTAGTCATTTTTGAAGTCCATATCAGTAAACTGTGACAGTATCAGGAACCCTCCAACCAGTAGATGATTTCGCGTGTCAAACGCATTATATATGAGATTTTAAGACTTCTACATATTTTTACCATGAAGTATACGTCTTGAGCTTTCCAGAATGACTGAGATTACATGTTTTCGATTTTTATAGATTTAGTTATGAATTTCCAAAGTTTGTGACAGAAAAGAGGAAATTCTGGCTGAAAATACAAACATGGATTTCATATGCTCCTTTGCTTTCTACGAGTTGTAGGCCAAATTTGATGATGGAAATAAGTTATATTCATGTGTTTAAGTATGATAAAGTGATAGATGCTTTCATATGGCCTATGGGACTCCGAAAGAAAAATTTTACCAGTAGAGAAATGTACTTTTATTCATAACTTCCTATGCCACTATATTGTTTCCATAGAATAAACATAAGATGGGGCATGGAAATTGTATGAATTGAGTCCTAAAAGTATGGTGTTACACTTGGGCTATTGTCACAACTTACTATCATAAACTTTAGAAATTCATAATTAATTCTAGAAAAATCCAAATCACGCAAACTCAATCAATTTAAGAAGCTACAGATGTTAAATTTAAGAAAAAAAATGACTCCAGATCATGCCAAGTTCATTTAGGAACTGAATTATGATGGAACAGTACTAAAGGTCCAGTGGTGTTACTGGTACTGATATAAAACTTTAAAAATTCATAACTCTCTGCTCAGACCTCCAAATAAGGTGATCTTGGTGGTCACAGAAAGCTCATAACCTTTAGTTTATGCTTGTAAAATTTTATAAGCATTGGACACTATTTGATCATAAGATAATATAGAATACAAAACTGACTATATGAACAATGCACTAAACTAAAACTAAAAAATTTTTTAACTTTGAAAATTTATAATTAATTCTATAAAGCTCCAATTTTTTTGCACTTTAGCTTCCCAAAAAGCTTTCAATGAGCCCTACATATCTACAAAATTTTATGAAAAGATTCATCCATTTGATTAGTTTGTACCATAGGGTTCTGGTTTAGTCATTTTCATGGTCTTTACAAGCACCAAGGTGTCTAAATTTACTTTCTAAGCTTGTGTGGCCACTTAAGCACGTGGCATTACACTAAAATGACATTTTAAACTTGTCTTAAAGGTGCACAAACCCAAAATTTGCAAACTCACTCTCTCACCCCATGCCTAACTGTATATTAAGGAGATAGTTAGATTACATGGCGTGCCTAGGAGCATAGTGTCAGATAGAGATCCTAGATTCACTTTGAATTTTTAGATATCATTACAGGATATTCTAAGTACCAGACTTAGATTTCGCATATCCTATCACCCATAGCCAGATGGACAGACAGAGAGAACCATCCAAACCCTAGAAGACAGGTTAAGGGCGTGTGTCTTAGAGATGAAAAGCAATTGGGATACATACTTGCCTCTAACAGAGTTTGCCTATAATAATAGCTATCATACAAGTATATAGATGGCACCATATGAGGCATTGTAAGGGAGAAAGTGTAGGTCTCCGATGTATTGGGTTGAGTTAGGAGAGCACAGCCTTATAGGGCCAGAGTTAGTGGACCAGACTTTTAGACAGATTAAGACCATCAGAAAAAAAAACTGTTGACGGCCCAAAGTAGACAGAAAAGTTACGCAGATAAACGTAGACAGCCATTAGAGTTTGAGATTGGAGACCATATTTTTATTAGAGTGTCTTCACTCACAGGGATAGGTCAGTCCATTAAAAGTAAAAAACTTAGTCCAAAATACATAGGTCATTTTCAGATTTTTGATAAAGTAGGACCTATGACCTACATACTAGCCTTTCCCTTAAATTTGAGCCAAGTATACAATATATTCCATGTTTTATAGCTCAAAAAGTATCAACCTGACCCCTTATATGTCATAGAATATGAGAATATGCAGTTATAGGATGATTTATCATACATAGTATCACCAGATCAGATCATAGACGTTAAACTCAAGCAATTACGGAATAAGACGATACCGTTGGTGAAAGTGGTTTAGAAGAGGTTATCTCCTGAAGAAGCTACCTGGAAGTTAGAGCATGATATGAGAAAGAAACATCCAGAGCTCTTCTCATAAAGTATGTTATCTAAATTTCAAAGATGAAATTTTTTAAAGGGTGGAGAATTGTAATGTCCGATTTTCGTTAAACGACGAAAATGGACACATTTTCAAAGCAAGTCTCCTGAAATGAATTAGTTAAGGTCCCAAAAAATTTGAGTAACATTCTAAACTCCTAAAAATGAGAATTTTAGGTTCAGAAGGAAAGAAAAACGGAGCTAGAATGAAGAAACGAAATTTAACGAAAAACTTACAAAACGTAATGACATTTTTGTAATTTTGAGTAAATTTTAGAATTTACATAGGAGGACTTTTTCAATAAAATTTTTTAGTTCTTCGAGGTTCTCAGAGGCCTTGAAAACCATGAAAAATTTCGGGACAGTTAAATTTTTTCCGGTAGACATTTTTCAATGTCGGTATACCCGAACTTTGACGGATTCGTTCAAAAAGGTTTTTAACTCCAATTTGAGTGATTCCAAATGAATTTTAGTAAATTGGGAATCTAAATTTTATTATGGAAAATACGGTTCTTAAAAAGAAGTTAAAACGAATTAGAAACAAAAATGCCAAGAACGAAGAGCAAAATGAAATTTTTTGAAAAGTCTTCCTTCCTCCACTTATATATATATATATGGCACCCCACTCTCCCATTCATTTAGCTTCATGTGTTTTTGCCCTAGACTAGAGGAAAAGCCATAGGAGAGTGGCGTACAAGAGGAAGAGGAGGAGAAATCAAAGGCTTAAGGTATAAAATTTTGGTAGTTTTTCATGTTCTTTCCTTTCCAAATCTCTTCTCCTCCATTTTCTTTCATTTCTTGTGATTATATTAAAGTATATGGAGCTATTTTAAGAGAGAAATTAAGGAAAAATTTCAGATTTGAAGAGAGAAGGTCAAAGAAGATAAGATTCAAGTGAGAAAACAAAGAAAAATAAGGTAATTTCTTCTTCCATGGTCACTACTCCTTACTCATCTTCTCTTCATGTTTCACCCCACTCAAGAAGTCATAGGAGGGCTTGGATTTTAAGCAAAACTAAAGGTGATTCTTAGGAAAAAGAGTGTGGAGAATAAGAATATGCAAAGAAAATTAACAAATAACTATGAAAATTTAAGATGCAAATTCTAGGGTTTCATATATTCCTTGTAAAATTTGATTTGATACCTTAATTTCTATGCCTAAATTAATGTTTAAATGAGCTCCTAAGATCCCTAGAAATCTCCCCATGTACTTCTTCCATCAAGAAAACAAAACAAAGTCCATGACTGCCAAAAACATACATAGGTTTGGCCAAGTGAGTTCTATATGCTTAGGGATAATTTTAAATTTTTCTAAACCCATTTTTGAGTCATATATGATGAGTGAAGATGAGGGGAGGCCTTGAGGAAAATTTAGAAACCATAGAAAGTGAGTTGGCCTTATATATTCTATAATATGACCTAAAGAAACAACATGTAGTTAGATTTTTTATTTTAATTGTGTGATGACTCCAAGAAACTTAAAAGGAGTCAAGAATCATATATGAAAGGAAAGAATAAAGCATAGAATTTATTTAATGGGAGTTTCTTCATTAGGTGCATTATCAGAAACATAAAGAGGTTTACAGACCAAGTTAGTGTGTAAGGAAGTTGTGTGGCTTTAGAATTAATTCCATGAACGTAATTGGCTTCCATAAATTGTGTCTAGACCAAAGAAATCATTATACACCTTTGTGTGTGTGAGGCTATGGAAAGGAGCATTATTTCAAGGAGAAAAGTGTGTGGTTGCATCCAAGGTAGCTCACTCCTCATCTCTCATGCATGAATATATGCTTGGCTTGTCTTTAAATGTGTGCATGTGTATTTTAAGCCATGAAAAAGTATTCTAACATGATTTCATATGTCATGGTACCATGATGATGCATTATGTTTCTAAATGATGTTATAATGCTTATTTGGGTTTGCTTGAGTGTGGTGAGGACAAGAACCCTTAACCATGGTGTGGATGAGCCAAGAACCCTTAGAATTAGTTGAGGTAAAATAAAGAGTCTCTTAAAAGTGAGATTGACCCCCAAGAGTAAGGTTGAGTCAAAAACCTCTTAGAAAAATGGGTGAGACAAGTCCAAAATCTACAAGTGAATGGGTGAGGCTAATCCACATACTTAGAATGCTTCTTGATTGCTTGCACATGTTAATATGTCCATGCATGCATTTGTAAGATTAGTTTTGCATCTTTTATGTATGATTAAAAGGGAGATGAGCTATTGGAATTCTTGAAATCTCATTCCTTTCTCTCTAATATTCTAACATACTAGGTAGACCAAGAGAGCAAGGAAATGGGAGCCAACCACTGAGAGATAAAAATGTGACATCAAAGTGCATAATTTTGTTTTTTAAGGCCATATAAATGGCAAATATTGTAATCTATTATTATATAAGACCTATGACCTCTTGAACATGTATAATTATATTAATATGTTATGTATAATGAAGAATTATGTTATGTGATCATTAGAATATAAATTGAGCATGTTATGGCAAATTGGCTTCTTGGATGGCTTAGTGCAATTGTATATAAATGGAAGTAGAATGGCCAAATTGAGATGCATGAGATTTAGAATCATTTGGACAATTCAAACAAGTCACATTATGCTTTAGACTTACCTAAGAGGTGCAAACATCAAAGGAAGTCATTTGGACACTTTGGTATCTCATATGGAGCAAGAATTGACTATATTGGAAACCTATACCACTTTTTGTCCAAATGAGTTCTTCTTGATCTGAGATTTGTCATGAATTTAGAGATTTTTGAGAGTTTTTGGGAAGATAAAGTACAAAATTTTTAGAAGTTTATGGAATATTTGATGAATTTTCAAAATTGAAAAAATTTCTGAAATTGGTCAGGTTACTGTTCATACTGTTTGAAAATAAATTCTGTCACTCAAGGGCTAAATGATGTCCAATTGCCACGAAATCTGTATAGAAAGAAACTAGACATTCCCAGTGACTTGTACCAATTAGAAGCACCCCATTTGGATGTCTAGAGAGGGAGAAATAAATTTTTAAATTTTCTACCCAATATTAAGCATTCAGATTGACTTCAGATATTGTTTGATTGATTTTCGATATCTGGAGTGTGTCTAGACTGGTATAAAGTTATTTTTTTCCTTTAGCTAATATATGTATCTTTCCATATTTGTATCATTTGAATGGATGGATTCTTTTGGAATTAATTGGACATTTTTAAAGTTTATAGCAGAAAGTTGTATCAGTATTAGTAACCACTCAGACCTTTGCACCTGTTCGAATGTCAAATATCTTCTGTTGTGTGTTTTATGATCTGATATATTTTTAGCATAAAGTAGACATATGTAAATTTCTAGAATGGTAATGAATGCATAATTTTGATTTTTCTAGAATTAGGTATACTTTTTCAAAATTTGTGATAGAAAAGGAAAAATTTGGTCAAAATAACTACCATGGATTTTATGTATTCCTTTGCCATACATGAGCTCTAGGGTAATTTTGGTGATGGAAATGAGTTATATCTATATAATTAAATATGAGAATGCGATACATGAGCTCACATGGTCCACGGAACACCGAAAGAAAAATTTATGCACTACATAACGCTAAAATATTCATTATTTAATGCTATTTTTCTTGTCTCTTGTGTGAGTGGCATAGTTTAAGGCATGAAAGTAGTATGAAATAGCTAGAAATATATGGTGTTACATTTATTGATACCAATAAATGTAACACCATAAATTTCTAAGCTTGCCTCTATTACTTCTAAGTCTCATATCATGAGTTACACAAGAAAGTGAGAAAATGGTATTAAAATATTATATTTCTTTGCATTGCGTAGGGTATAAAATTTTCGTTTAGTGTCTCGTGGACCATATGAGCTTATGTATTACATTATCATATTTAATTACATAGATACAACTTATTTCCATCCCCAAAATTGGCCTAGAGCTCGTGTATGATAAGTGGATACATAAAATTCATAATAGTTATTTCGGCTAGAATTTTGCCTTTTCTGTTACAAACTTTGAAAAATCATAACTAATTCTAGAAAACTCAAAATCATGCATTCTTTTCCATTTTGAAAAGCTACACATGTCTAATTTATTTTAAAAATATTTTTCAGGCCATGAAACACAACATAGAAGATATTTGACATTTGAAAAAGTGTAGAGGTCTGACAGGTTACTAGTATTGTCACAGGTTTTTGCTACAAATTAAAAAAATATCCAATTAATTTTACAAAAATTCAATCCATGTAAATGATACCTATCAAGAAAGTTACAAATGTTAGATAGAGGAAAAAAATAAATTTAGACTAGTCCAGGCACATCCAAACTTCGAAAACTAATCAAACAGTGCTTGAGGTCTGTTTGAATATCTGATGTTGGACATAAACTTTAAAAATTCATATCTCCCTCTCTACACATCCAAATGGGATACTTCTAGTTGACACAAGTCATTGGGAATGTCAAATTTCTTCCTATAAAATTTTGTGGCAATTGGACATCATGTGGCCCCTGAGTGACAGAATTCATTTTCGGACTAGTATAAATAGTAACCTGACCAATTTCAAAATGTTTTCTAATTTTAAAAATTCATCAAATATTTCTTAGACCTCCAAAAATTCTTCACTTTAGCTTCCCAAAAAGCTCTCAACAAGCTCTAAATGCATGCCAAATCTTAGATCAAGAAGTGCTCATTTGGACAAAAAGTGGTATAGGTTTCCAATATGGTAAATTTTTACTCCATATAGGATACCAAAGTGTCTAAATGACTTTCCTTGATGTTTGGCACATTTTGGGCAAGTTTAAAAACATGAATATGACTTGTGTGAACTGCCCAAATAGTTCCAAACCTTATGCATTTCAATTTGGTCATTCCACTTCCATTTATACACAATTGCACAAAGCCATCTAAGAAGCCAATTTGCCATAACATGCTCAATTTATATTCTAATAGTTACATAATATAATTTCTCATTTATACATAACATATTAACATAGTTACACTTACTTAAGAGGTCATAGATCATATACAATAATAGATTACAACATTTGCCATTTATATGGCCTTAAAAAACAAAATCCATGTACTTTGATGTCACATTTTTATCTCTCAAGTGGTTGGCTCTTATTTCTTACTCTCTTGGTCCACCTAGCATGTTAGAACATTGAAAAAGAGGGAATAAGATTTAAAGAATCCTAATAGCTCATCTTCCTTTCAATCACACATAAAAGATGCAAAATCAATCTTACAAATGCATGTATGAGCATATTAATATGTGCAAGCATTCAAAAAGCATTCTTGGCATTTGAAAAAGTCATACATAGCATACATAGGCTTGCCAAGTATGTGAATTAGCCTTACCTATTCACTTATGAATTTTTGACTTGCCTCACTCATTTTTCTAAAAGGTTTTTGACTCAACTTTACTCTTGGGAGTCAATCTTACTTTTGGAAAACTCTTTTCTTCGTTTCAACTAATTTTAAGGGTTCTTGGCCTTATCACACTCAAGCAAACCCAAGCAAGTATCATAACATCATTTAGAAAACATAATGCATCATCATGGTACCATGACATATGAAATCATGTTAGAATACTTTTCATAACTTAAAATACACACATTCAAAGACAAGTCAAGCATACATTCATGCATGAGAGAAGAGGAGTGAGCTACCTTGGATACAACCACACACTTTTCTCCTTGAAATAATACTCCCTTCCTTGGCTTCACACACACAAAGGTGTGGGAATGATTTCTCTTAGCCTAAACACAATTTATGGAAGCCAATTAAGTTCATGAAATTAATTCTAAAGTCACACAACTTGCTTAGACACTAACTTGGTCTATAAATCTCTTTATGTTTCCAAGAATGCACCTAATGAAGGTAACTCCCCATCAAATAAATTATATGCTCCATTCTTTCCTTTCATATATGATGAGTGATAATGAGGGGAGGTCTTGAAAAAAATTTAGAAACTATAGAAAGTGAGTTGGCTTTATATGTTCCATAATATGACCTAAAGAAGCAACATGTAATTAAACTCTTTATTTCAATTATGTGATGACTCTTTTAACACTCAACTCATGCAAATCCCATGTCTCATCTCATGTAAATTTTGTGGATAGCAACATAATGGTATAGGGAATTATAAATCAAAATGCCTTTTCACACGGGTAAAAATTTTCTCTTAGAGTCTCATGGGTCATATGACTCATCCTTCTCATTCTCACATTTAAATACCTAAATACCACTAATAACAAGCTTAAGAGATGGTCCATACCTCGAGCAAGGAGCAAATACACAAAATACACTAGTGCAGCTCGAATTAGTTTTCCAGATTCTGTGCTTGAATTTTGAAAAATCATAACTAATTCTAGAAAAATTGAAATCAAGCACACTATACCATTCTGGAAAGCTACAGATGTCTATTTTATGTTAAAAATAAATCTAGACCATAATAAAGGCTGCTAGACACCAGAAACTAATGGAACAGTACCAGAAGTCAGCTGTCATCCTTAGTACTGATCTCCAACTTCAAAATTCATATCTCCTTACTCAGAGGTTTAATTGGGGTGATCTTGATGTCATGTAAAGCTTATTATATCTAGTTTATACCTATAAAATTTTATGAGCATTATACATCATTTGACGTACAAATAACACAGCTCAAGTTTCTGACCATATGAACAGTACTTGTATTAGTTTAGTAGAAAAATGACAACTTTGGAAATTCATAATTAATTCTACAGAGCTCCAAATAATCTGCTCTTTAGCTTTCCAAAAAGCTCTGGATAAGATCTACATGTGTGTCAAATTTCATGAGCAAATTCATCATTTAGTCAGATCTTGACATTGGATTGTGAAATGATCATTTTTAAGTTTTACAAAGGGTCCAAATGGTCCAAATTGAATTCCAAGGCAACCATGACCACTTGAGCACGTGGGAATACATCCAAATGACATTCTAAACTTGTCTCAAAGGTGTAAAAATCCAGATTTCTCGAACTCACTTATCCACCCCCATGATATACATAAGAATACATATGTCTAGTCTTGTCATTCCATACCCAAATCATGCTATATCATATATTTGCATCAAATCTCATTCATACATCAGACATTTGGTAATTGTAATGTTCAATTTTCGGTAAACAACGAAATGGGCATGTTTTCAAAGCAAGTCCTCCCGAAATGAATTAGTTAAGGTCCCAAAAAATTTGAGTAATATTCTAAACTCCTAAAAATGAGAACTTCAGGCTCAGATGGAAAGAAAAATGAAGTTAGAATAAATAAACAAATTTTAATGAAAATATTACAAAACGTAATGACATTTTCATAATTTTGAACAATTTTTAGAATTCACACAGAAGAATTTTTTAAATAAAAGTTTTACGTTCTCCAAGGTTCTTAGAGGCCCTAAAAACCATTGGAAGCCCCCGAGACAATTAAATTTTCTTCGATTGACGTTTTCTAACGTCGGTGTACTCAAACTTTGACAGATTCATTCGAAAAGGTTTTAGCTCTGATTTGAATGACTCCAAAGGCATTTTACTAAATTGGAAATTTAAATTTTATAATGGAAAAGATGGTTCTAAAAAAGGAACTAAAGCGAATTAGAAATAAAAATGCCAAAACGAGGGGCAAAACGAAAATTTTTGAAAATTTATTCTTTCACCACCTATATATATAGGGCGCCCCACTCTCCTATTCACTTAGCCTGATATTTTTATGCCCTAAATCAAAGAAGAAACCATAGGAGAGTGGTACACTAAGGGAAGAAGAAAAGGAGGAGAAATCAAGGCTTGAAGGTGTAACACCATAATGTATTACCTGCGATTATCCATCATTTAAGTTTGATTCTAGATAATTCCCCAAAGAAAAAGACTAAAATCGTGGTATTTTATGCTTTAAATCGGGGTTTAAATAGTCATTCTTTGCCCCGTGGGTCTCATGAATCCATCAATCACAATCTTTACTCAAACTCCATTCATACAACTCATACATAGCAAAAAACAACCCATGAACCATGGATATGAAGAGAAAAACCAAAAAATGCAATTTCTCAAAATTGGCCTAAAAGTGAAATTTTTGGCTCGAACTTTAAAAAATCATAACTAATTCTAGAAAAATGAGAATCAGGCAAACTATAACTTTCTGGAAAGCTCTAGATGTTAACTTCACATAAAAATAATTTTAGGGCATGAACATAGCATTTGGACCATGTTTGATAATGCAATAGCCACAAAAGTCCGACTATCCCTGGTACTAATACAGATTTATAATATGAACTTTAAAAATTCATAATTAATTCCACAAAAATCTAATATGGGCAAAATATACCAATTTAGAAAGCTACAGATATTAACTAGAGAAAAAAAAGTTCATATCATTTCAGTAGCCTTTGGACCTTAAAAAATGATGGAACAGTAACCAAGGTCTGCTGGAATCCCTGATGCTGACATAGAACTTCAGAAAATTATTTATCCATCTACAGACCTCCAATTGAGGTGCTTCTAGTTGGTATAGGTCACTGTGAATTTTAATTTTTCTTTATAAAATTTCATATCAATTAGACATTGTTTGGCTTATGAATAACACAATTTCATTATAGACCAGTGGTAACAGTAGTAGTGGCCAAAACCAGAAAATTCTTTAATTTCAAAAATTCACCAAATTTTCCCTAAACCTCCAAATATTATGTACTTTAGCTTTCAAAAAAATATTTTAACAAGTTCTAGATGCATGCCAAATTTCATATCAAGAAGAGCTCATTTGGTCATATCTTGACATAGCTCACGGATTTAGCAATTTTGACACCATATATGGTTCAAAGTGGGGATAAATGATCTCCTACATGTTCTAGCACCTCTTAGGCAAGTTTTAAAGTATAAAAACAACATATGTAAATTTTTCAAGTAGTCCAAACTATCACACATCTCAAACTCACTATTCTATACACAAGAATACACTACTACTCACAAATCACTAAGGGGTCAAATCTCATATTTCCATTGTTTTGACTCTATAGATGGTTCACACATCATTTATACATATTTTTACACTTTCTTAAACATTTACATCTAAACAAGAATATGTATACATAAGCACTTTGACTTTCTTATACATCAAACTATGTATAATTATGCAAAAGTGTTAAGAAATGGCCATCTATGCCTCATGGCCTCTACTCTTTGGCTCTTGAGCTCCACTTGGACCATATGAGATGGAAGAGGGAAGCAGGTGAGGTTTATGAAATCTCAATAGCTCATACACTCATTCAAGGAAGCAATCAAGGAATATAAACATGTCAAAGCATACAAGTAGGCATCCAACTATCCAAAATTATACAACACAGGATTTACATGCCATGAAAATCATATCAATGTCAAGAATGAGTTCTAGGGTCTTTTGGTCTAGCCTCATCCTATTTTGGGAACTTTTAGATTGGCCTCACCCTTGGTTTAGGGATTTTTGACTTGGCCTCACTCATCCATGAGACTTTTGGCCTTGTCTCACCTATTCCTAGGGATTTTTGGCTTCACCTTACCCATCATATTGGACTTTTAGCACCACCTCACCCTTTAAGAGCAATTTTCACAACCCAAACGTAAAGTATATTAGTACCAATGCATCAAAGCAATATCAAATGGCATGTTTCATAATACATGTGCACACATAAGCATACAATGAACACATCCAAGAATGCAATAAGAAAGAGTGAAGAGCTACCTTATAAGCCAACACGAGCCTTCCCTTTTGATTTCTCTTTTCCTTTTTCGATTTCACAATTACAACTAGATGGAGCTTGATATCTTTAACCTAGACACAACAAATAGCATGCAATTACTCTCTTATAACTCAAATAAACACTCACAAGATTAGGGGATTCTTACATCAAGGTAAACTCTATAAAGTATTTAAGAATCCCTAGTTTCTCCCTTTAGAATTTCATTAGCTCATCTTCTAATTCCTTTGCATTTCTTAACTTCTAATTCAAGGGTTTCATACTTATTCTAAGTCAGAACATAGCCATACTACTCAACAGCCCATAAAAAAGGGAGCTTAGAAGGAAAAGGATAAAGTCTCAAGAAGAAGAAGTATAAAAATCTTTAAAGATTCTTACCTTTCTTCCTTAGTTTCCTTCCTTCTTTCTCATTGAATTTCTCTTGTCTCTCACTCTCTTAAGGCCCTTTTCTCTGTTTTGGTTGAAGCTTAAGTTAGTTAGAGACGAAGAGAAGCTTCTAGGGTCTTTAAGAAGCAAAAATACACTTTTTTGTGCGCTTTTATGGACCCACCCTTGCTATAGCGAAAAATAACCCTCACTACGGCAAGTACATAACAATCCCAGGCCCCTATTTTTGCTACGATGTGCTATTGCGAGGAACTCCCTAGTTTTTGTATGCGACGTCCGAACTCGCTATAGTTAGATGTATTATCGCTATAACGAACTGATACATTCACTATAGCTAGCTGGATTCTCACTATAACGAATAGGTAATAAAGTTTATAAACCTATTTTAAGGGAAAAATTAAGGAAAAAATTCAGATTTGAAGAGAGGAGTTTAAAGAAGACAAGATTCAAGTGAGAAAATAAAAAAAAAAACAAGATAATTTCTCATTCTATGGTTGCTACCTCTTGCCTTCCTTCTTCCTATGTTTCACCCCACTCAAGAAGTCCTAGGAGAGTTTGGTTTTTAGGTAGAACCAAGGGTGATTCTTAAGAAAAAAGGGTATAGAGATTAAGAATATGCAATGAGAATTAACAAATAACTGTGAAAATTCAATATGCAAAATCTAGGGTTTCATATGTTCCTTGTAAAATCTAATTTGATGTCTTGATTTTTATGCCTAAATGAGAGTTTAAATGAACTCCTCAAATCCCTAAAAGTCTCCCAATGTGCTTCCTCCATCAAGAAAACAAAGCAAAGTCCATGAAGCCTAAAATCATCCATAACCTCGGCCTAAAGGGGTTTGTGTACCTAGAGAGAGTTTTAAAATTTTCTAAGCCCATTTTTGAGTCAAATATGATGAGTGAAAATGAGTGGAGGCCTTAGAAAAAATTTAGAAACTATAGAAAGTGAATTGATGCCTTATGTTCCATAATATGACCTAAAGAAGCAATATGTAGTTAAACTTTTTGTTTTAATTGTATGATGACTCCAAGAGGCTTAAAAGGAGTCAAGAATCATATTTGGAAAGAAAGAATGGAGCTTAGAATTTATTTGATGGGTGTTGCTTCATTAAGTGCATTTTTGGAAACATAAAGGGGTTTAAAGACCAAGTTAGTGTCTAAGCAAGTTGTATAGCCTTAGAATTAATTCTATGAACCTAACTGGCTTCCATAAATTGTGTTCAGATCAAGAGAAATCATTCCCATAGCTTTGTGTGTGTGAGGTCAAAAAAGGGAGAGGAAATTCAAGAGAAAAAGTGTATGCTTGCTTCCAAGGTAGCTCACTCATCATTCTCTCATGCATGATTGTATGCTTGGCTTGTCTTTGAATGTGTGTATATGTGTTTTAAACCATAAAAAGTATTCTAGCATGATTTTATATGCTATGATACTATGATGATGCATTATGTTTTCAAATGAAGTTTATGATGCTTACTTTGGTTTGCATGAGTGTAGTGAGACCAATAACCTTTAGCCATGGTGAGGATAAGCTAAGAACCCTTAAAGTTTGGTTGAGACAAAGTAAAGAGTCTCCCAAAAGTGAGGTTGACTCCCAAGAGTAAGGTGAGTCCAAGAACCTCTTAAAGAATGGGTGAGACAAGTCCAAAATCTACAAGTGAATGGGTGAGGCTAATCTACATACTTAGCAAGTCTATGTATGCTATATGTGACTCTTTTAAATGCTAAGATTTCTTCTTGAATGTTTATGTTATGAAATATGCCCATGCATGCATTTGTAAGATTGGTTTTGCATCTTTTATGTGTGATTGAAAGGGAGATGAGCTGTTGGGATTCTTTGAATCTCATTCCCTCCTCTCTAATGTTCTAATATACTAGGTGGACTAAGATATCAAAGGAATGAAAGCCAACCACATGAGAAATGAGAGCTTGACATCAAAGTGCATAGTTTTTATTCTTCAAGGTCATATTGATGTCAAATAATATAATCCATTGTATGTAATTATGTTAATATGTGATGTATAAATGAGAGATTATGTTATGCGACCATTAGAATGTAAATTGAGTATATTATGACAATTTAGCTTCTTGAATGGTTTTATGTAAATGTAGGATGACCAAATTGAGATGCATAAGGTTTGGGACCACTTGGGTAGCTTATACAAGTCATAATCATGCTTTTAGACTTGCCCAAGAGGTGTCAAACATCAAAGGAAGTCTTTTGGATACTTTAGTATCCTATATGGAGCATAAATTGACTATATTGGAAACCTATATCACTTTTTGTCCAAATGAGCTCTTCTTGATCTGAAATTTGACATGTGTTTAGAGCTTGACGAGAGCTTTTTGGGAAGCTAAAGTGAACAATTTTTGGAGGCCTATAGAATATTTGGTGAATTTTCAAAGTTAAAAAAATTCTGGTTTTGGCCATGTTACTGTTTATACTGGTTCGAAAATGATTTTTGTCACTCAGGGGCCAAATGATGTCCAATTGCCATAAAATTTTATAGGAATAAACTAGACATTCCTAGTGAATTGTACCAACTAGAAGCACTCCATTTGGAGGTCTAGAGAGGGAGATATGAATTTTTAAAAATTTTGTCCAGTATCAGGCGCTCAAACTGACCTCAGGTACTGTTTGATTAGGTTTCGAGGTTTAGGCATGCCTAAACTGGTCTGGAGTTATTTTTTCCCTGATTGATATTATTTGCATGGATTGAATTTTTGTAAAATTAATTGGACATTTTTTAAATTTGTAGCAGAAAGCTATGAAGTACCAGTGAACAGTCAGACCTCTGCACCTTTTCGAATGTCAAACGCCTTTTGTGTTGTATTTCATAGTCTAAACATATTTTTAGCATAAAGTAGACATGTTTATCTTTCCAGAATGGCAAAGAATGTATGATTTCAATTTTTCTAAAATTCGTTATGATTTTTCAAATTTTGTGATAGAAAAGGAAAATTTCTGGTTGAAAATGCAACTGTGTTTTATGCTTCCCTTTGCTTTCCACGAGTTGTAGGCTACTTTTGGTGATGGAAATAAGATATGTCCATGTAATTAAATATGAGAATATGATACATGAGCCCACATAATCCATGTGACACCGAATAAAATTTTCATACACGACGCAATGCTAAAATAATCAATATTTTACATGATATTTCTTATAACTCCTAAGATGTGCATGGCATGAAGCATGAAAATAGCATAGAATGAGATAAGATTATGGTGTTACAGTAATTACACATGCTCATATGATTACATAACAGTTTCATCATGAGATTACATCATATGCCATGTGTATGACTATAAAAGAGACAAAACTAGGCATTTTTATACACTTTGATGTCAATCTTTTTCTTCTAGGCTTGATGGTTTCTATTACCTTGCTCAATTGCTCCACCTAGCATGTTAAGACATTGGAGATGAGGGGATGAGATTCAAAGAATCCTAATAGCTCATCTCCCTTTCAATCACACATAAAGTATGCAATACAAACTTTGAAAATGCATGCATGAGCATATTAACACATGTGAGCTTTCATGAAACACCCTTGGCATTTGAACATATCATGTATGACATATATAGGCTTGCCAAGTAAATGGATTAGCTTCACCCATTCACTTATGGATTTTGGACTTGCCTCACCTATTTTCTCTAAGAGGTCTTGACTCAACCTTACTTTTGGGAGTCAACCTCACTCTTGGGAGACTCTTTACTTTGTCTCAACCAAGTTCTAGGGTTCTTGGCTCATCCTCACCAGGACTAGAGGGTTCTTAGTTTCTCCACACTCAAGCATACCAAGGCAAGCATATAAAATATCATTTGAATGCATAAAACATCATCATGGTATCATTGAATAAAAGCTCATGCTAAAGTATTTTTCATAACTTAAAACACATATACACACATTCAAAGATAATGTAAACACACATTCATGCATGAAAGAAGGTGGAGAGAGCTACCTTGCTTGCATTTGCACACTTTTTCCTTAAGTCTTGAGTCTTATCCCTTGACCTCACACCCCCAAGAAGGTAGAGATCATTTCTCTTGGCCTAGGCACATCATATGGAAACCAATTATACTCTTGAATTAAATTCTAAGGCCATATATTCACTAGAAAAGTTAGGTGACTTATAAGGCTCTTTTATGGTTCTATAATGCACTTAATGAAGCAACCTTAGAAAGATATCATCTTGGCTCCATTCTCTTCATCTATTCATGATTCTTGACTCCATTTAAACCTTTTAGAGCCATCACACAATTAAATCAAGGAGCCTAACTAGGTGTTGCTTCTTTAAGCTATAATATGAAACCTATGATACCATCTCACTATCTATGGCTTCTAAAATTTTTTCAAGGCTTCTTCTCATACTCTCCCATCATTCATGATGAAAAACTAAATTTGAAAGGAATTAAAACACTCCCTAGGTGCATGAATCCTCCTTGGCCAAGGCTATACTTCCATATGGCACCAATGGAATTGTTTTAATTTCTTTGATGGGAGGAGCATGTAGGAGGCTCTCTTGGTGTCCTAGGAATTTATATATACTCTTAGAAAACTTAAATCACTACTAAGAAGCTTCATCTTAGCCTAGGTGCAACCAAATCCCTAAATTCCATAACTTACATTCTAAAGCTCCCTTTTTAATTCTAGTTGTATATTCTTAATCTTCACACTCCATAACTTTTGGTTCCATCAAGAACACATAAAGAAAAAATCTCCTCCTCACTTTCTCTCTCTAGATTGAAGCTTAAATGGCTTGGAAACACAAGATTGTGCAAGTGCCTTAAGTGAAGTCTTACTTTAAAATGGAGCTCCCTTCACGTAGATTATTTTTCACCGATTGATTTCTTGAAAAAAGTCCCTTTTTGGCTTGGGTTAAACTTGAATCTTCAAGTTTTCAAGAAAAGAAAACCACCATTAGAGAGTTCTTAGAGAGAGGAATAACTTTCTTAACTGGCGTTGGATGAAACGGGACTGTTTACTTACCTAAATGGAAGCTTAAACTTCTTCTCTCTCTCCCCCTCTTAATGTCACACCATTTCTGCCCATTTTTCTGCAAATGGAAGCTTGGAGAAGGTGATGAGGTGTAATCTTACTTAAGAAGCCTCTTTTACAATTTTTTTAAAATAACCATTTTACCTCTACACGCCTATTTTCTCCGTTTAAGTTTATTTTAACTCCTTTTTGAAAATGGTCTTTTCCATCATAAAATTTAGGTCCTCTAATTCATAAAATATCTTTGGTTTCATCCAAATTGGATTTAAAATCTTTCTAAACGAATTAGTTAAAGTTTGGGTCAATTGACATTGGAAAACATCCATCAGAGGGGTTTTAGCTATCTTGGGGCTTTCCATGGTTTTCAAGGCCTCTAAGAACCCTGAAAAAAAAATCAAAACTTTCATTTAAAAAATCCTCTAATGAGAATTCCAAAATTTTCTCAAAATGACGAAAATGCCCTTACGTTTAGTCAACTTTTTGTTATATTTCGTTTCTTCATTCTAACTCCATTTTTCTTTACGTCTGAGCATGGGATTCTCAATTTTAGGAGTCTAGAATGCTTCCCAAATTTTTTGGGACCTTAACTAAGCCATTTTCAAAAGACTTGCTTTTGTATTCGGTGAATTTTGTTCGTTTACGGAGAAACCATACGTTACATTTTTTGCATTTTCTCTCATTTTCAAAGAATTAGATATTACATTTAAGCTAAAGTGTAAAATTTTTAGAAGTCTACGGAATATTTGATGAATTTTTTAAGTTAGGAAATTTTCTAAAATTGGTCAGGTTACTATTCATACTGGTCCAAAAATGAATTCTATCACTCAGGGGCCAAATGATGTCCAATTGCCACAAAATTTTATAGAACAAAACTAGACATTCTCAGTGACTTGTGCCAACTAGAATCACCTCATTTGGATTTCTAGAGAGGGAGATATAAATTTTTAAAGTTTCTACCTAATATCAGACATTCAGATTGACCTCAGATACTGTTTGATTAATTTTTGAGATCTGGATGTGCCTGGACTGGTCTAAAATTATTTTTTCCCTCTAGCTAACCCGTAACTTTCCAAATTGGTATCATTTGCATGGAGTGAATTTTTGTGAAATTAATTAGACATTTTTAAAGTTTGTAGTAGGAAGTTGTATCAGTACCAATAACTAGTTAGACCTTTACATATTTTCGAATGTCAAACGTCTTCCGTGTAATGTTTTATCACTTGGACATATTTTTATCATAAAGTAGACATATGTAACTTTTCAGAATAGTAAAGAATGCATAATTTCAATTTTTCTAGAATTAATTATGATTTTTCCAAGTTTGTGATAAAAAAGGAAAAATTCTGGCCAAAATAGCTATCATGGATTTTATGTATTCTTTTGCCATACACAAGCTAGCCCAATTTTGGTTATGGAAATGAGTTGTATCTATATAATTAAATATGAGAATGTGATACATGAGCTCACATGGTCCATGAGACACAGAAAGAAAAATTTATATGCTATGCAATGCTAAAATATTCATTATTTAATGCCATTTTTCTTGCCTCTTGTGTGAGTGGCATAGTTTAAGGCATGAAAGTAGTATGAAATAAGTTAGAAATATATGGTGTTACACATGGTACCATACCTTGTTTGAAACCTTATCTAGTGAGGATTTTTGTGGTGTAGTTGGTTATTTCAAACATCTTCTTTCCCTCATGGTCAACCATCAAACTTATCTTTTCAAGAAGTCAAGACCATCATTAGAAAGAGAAAGAAGAGAAGAGTAAGATTTCTAACTAAAATAATATGGAATTATGCAAGTTTTCATACCTTTTTAGCTTCATCTTTCTCTCTCTCCTTCCATAGTTAGGACGCCATGGCTACTATTTCAGGAGCTTCTAAATTGGTTTAGAGGAGATGAGGACATGGCTTAGTCATAAATAAAGGGTTGGAGAAAATATTTTATCATTTTTCATAATTACACTTTTGCCACTATGCTTAGACTGTCCCGTTTGAGCTTGTTTTAAATCCTTTTTTAGAATCATCCTTTCCATTATAAATTTTGAATCCTTTAATTTATTAAAAATATTTTGTTTCAAATTTATAAGATTTAAAATCTTACCAAACTATCTGGTCAAAATTTAGGTCAATCGACAATCTAAATTATACACAGGAAGGGTTTTAATTATTCCAACGATACCTATAATTTTTTAGGCCTCTGGAAACTCTAGCAAGCTTAACTTTACTATTTAAAATTTCCCCTTTCATTTTTTAAAAATTTGCCCAAAATTAGAGTTTTGCCACTAGGTTTTTGGCCATCCTGTTTAGCCATTTCAACTCTGATTTCGAGCCATTATTGGTTTTCTAACCTCATTTTCTAGAAGTTGTATTTAGCATTTAAGTTTTACTTTGCCTTAATTCATTTCATTTTGGGGTCCTATCTCATTAATTGTTCGATTCAATTTTCAATTTTTCTTAATTCGTATTTCTCTTTTCTAGGCTTGTAATCCTGTTTAAATAATTTATTCCACTTTTTTAAGTATTAGTTTAAATTACCAAATCATAGGATATTACAAATTTACATAACTTTATAATGCATTTGATACTTATTAATTTAACTACTTTTTATCTCATAATATAGTAATGAAATTAATTTAATTTAATATATATTAATACATTATAATTTAAATTGAAAATTATTTATTAGATTGTATTATAAAAAATGGCTATAATTATTTTTCATTATATAATATTATAAATATTAATTGTATACATAATTAATAAATTTTAAAAGTAAAATAAAAAAAGAAAAAATTTAGTTAATTATAATATGTTTAATGAAAATTAAATTATAATAAATTAGTTGGATTGTCAAATTGATTTTCAATTGAATAAATTTCTTACTAAAAATTAGTTGAACAAAGTCTAACCAAAATTCAGTCAAAATCTTTTTTTGATTAAATTTTAGTCAGACAGAATTAGTCAGAATAAGTATTTGATTGGGTTTTAGTCAAATAAAGTGCAACCAAAAGTTAGTTGATCTTTTATTTTATTTTGTATTATTTCATTTCTTTTATTTATATCTATATTTATAATTTAAAATTATATTTTTTATTAACTAATTCTTATTAGTGATTATTAGTAATTATTTCTCTACATATTAACAATCAATCTTTATTGTAATTAATTAATTAATTATATTTTTAAATTTTATATTCTATATCTTTTGTTTTATATTTATTTTTATAATCAATAATATTTTATTTTATATTTATTTTCTTTGTTAGACAAAACAATATGTTTATTTTTTTATTTTCATTCAATTTGTGATAATCATATATTATTATATTGTTTTTATTATTTGTCATCTTTTGTTTTTAAATTTCATTATCTCATTTTGAGTTATTTTTAGTCTTCATCTTTCTTTTTCTTCATTCAATTCTTGTCCAATTCTAGTTATCAATTTTTATCATTTTTTCCTTCATCTACTTCCAATTATCCTCTTCTATATATTTCTTTTATGTAAAGCAAATTTACAACATGTATTAAAAATATACTAACTTATAAATATTTGCAACAAGTATTACAAAGTCAAAACTCAAATAAATTTTTACCTTTCCAACTATCTATAAAACATAGAAGAAATAATAAATGAAAATGAAAACAAAGCCATAAGATATGAATTGCAAAAATTAAAAATAAAGAAGAAAATAGACAGAAGAAGATAAATCTAAAAGAACAAAGAAAGAGAAAATGAAGAAGATGCTTAAGAAAGACTGAGAGGTAGAGTAAAGAAGATAGATAAAGAAAAGTGATAAATATCATAGTATTAAAAAATCAGATTATATTGACCGATTTAACTAATTGGACTAGGGATCGACTTATTGTCTGATTCGGAAGTGGCCTAGAACCAGTGGGCCAATGAACTGGTCAAAAACCAAGTTAAATTTGACGAATTTATGCTGAAACTGGACACACGACTATTGGTTGAATCGGTGCCTTTTTTTATGTATGAAGTAGCAAATATGGTCCTTTAATGACTCGAACATACACCAAGAAAGAAAAGAGCCTTCTCTGCTTTCCACGCATGCCATGTTGCTTTCTTGTTATTATAATGTGAACAATTATATATATAAAAATCTAAATAAAATAATATAATAAAAACTATATATATTTATTTATTTTGGTTAAAATTTTTATTTGATAAATAACTTTTTCAAATTTTTCATTTCTAAAAATTTTGTTTTTTATTTTCTAATGACAAGTAGAATCTTAAACAATATAAAATTAATAGTTAAATATTTAAAAGTCATTAATATTTATTTGTTATATTAGAATTTTAATATATACAATTTAAAAATATATATTTAATTATCACTAATTCAAACATGGTTCAACTACGATTAGATCGATAAACCAACCTTCACTGATTCAATAGTTGATCCAATTTATAGAAATGAAAACAAGAAAACTTGATTGGTTTTAAATTCCCATGAGATTAAAATTTTTGCTCTTAAATTGTGCCTTTTTATATACAAAAGTAAAAGCACCAATTCAATTCCTTGTTTTTTATGTTTTTTACGGTGGGCACCATTTTATATATTATATATTATATATTAAGTTAATAATATATGTACTATCATTAAACTTTTTAATATATCTAATATATAATTTATTTTATAAAATTTTTATTCAATTTTCTAAATATGGTTTTTGTTAATTAAAAGTATTGCATTTACAGAAATTAAAAGTAAAAACAAAATCTAATGAAAATTGGCATATAAAAATATTAGCTATACATATATTAATTACATAAGAATAATAAGTTACATAAAATTTTTAAAAAATCAAAATTCACTTCTCCTCCTACTTCTCCTCACCATCATTTGACAAATAAGTTATTTGTGAAAAGTTTTATGATTGGAAATGCATACTTTAGAACTTTAGTAGCTACTAAGTTTTTTTCATCTCATCTACACTTTTTTTGTCACTAACATTTTCATATAGAAGGATGGACTTTGGTAAGGGGAAGTATCATGGTAAATATCGTAGTTGTAATATGTTATAGTGTAGCCAATGTATAGGCAAAACTTTAATATCAAAACTTGTAATTAAAGTCTTAGAATGTGTATGACTTTTAGTGAGTTATTTTTAGTTGTTAAGACATTAAAACTATGTCTATTTGAGGTCTAAATGGACGTAGATGTAAACCTTGAAGTTTGGAATGAATGTATATATGTTTTGGTGAAGTTTGAAGTGTGCGGTACTCAAACTCAAGAGGAACATTGGTAGGCCATGTGAATCAACACAGGATGTGTGGAGCTATGCAATTTTGACAACATTGACACTCCCAAGCCATATAATTGGTTGATTCTTGCATAGCCAGGCCATGTTCTTTGTTTGTGAAGTGTGTTTTAGGCTATTTTTGGACTAAATTGCTTGGATTTATGTGATTCCTAATCATATATTTTAACTAGGGCATGTTGGGACTTAGAAATATTCAAATAGGATGCCTAATTAATCAATTAGATGTTGATCACTTAGTTAATTATAATTTAATTGGGTTAATATTATTTACAATAGTTAGGTTCTGCAAATGAATGATTAATATTAATTAACTTAATTTAGTAGCTAAGTATGAAAATAGAACTAGGTGTTACATTTAGAGATGAGAAAGAACCAGAACACATTAACCTTATCTATATACTTAAAAAATATAAAGTCTACAAATAGTGACTCATCATACACTTCTTTTAGTAATATGCACAAAATCTACAGGTATAGTAGCATGTCATTTCATTAATAACATTCAACATTTCTTTATGTAATATATAGGAATATATAATAAAAGTTAAATATTATTAAAAATTAAATAAAAATATCATCCAAGTAATTAGAAATTAAATACATAAAATTAGTACAAATTATTCAAAAAACATGAAAATTTATTCATTGTCATCATTGTTGTCCTAGTCTTTTTGTTGATTTAAACTAGTATTTTCTTGATAATATCTATCATAATACTCCCTCCAATCTTATTTATTAGAAACAAAAAACTATTTTACTGGTATTAAGAAAAACAGTTAATATTAGTTTAACTCATTAATTAGGTTCAAATTTGATAATTTTTTTTCTATTTTACCCATCTTTATTTTACATAGAAAAATGTTATGCATTGTTAAGTGTATTAGATGTAACAATAAATGAAGGGTAAAAAAGAAATGTATTATTTAGTGAAATAAAAAAATATACCATGTTTCTTATATTTTGGAACTAAAAAAATTTCTTCAAATTTTCTTATAAATAGGATCTGAGGGAGTAGCTCTTATGTGTGTTAATTTGATATTGCATAGCTTGTGTTGTTATCAATGTTTTTAAAATCGAACCGGTCATTGAACCGGTGGAGGTACTGGTTCACGGTTCATTGGTTGAACCTTAGTCGAACAGTGGTTAAACCGATAATAATTAAATATATTATTTTAAAAAATTTTATGTATTAAAATTGTAATATAACAAATAAATATTAGTAAATTTTAAATATTTGATTACTAATTCAATATTTCTTAAGATATTACAAAAATTAATGTTTAATTTAAAATAAAAATTATCTATGATTAAAAGTTAAGAATATTTAATATTAAATTTTTAGAATTTCTAAATTATATTAAGATTCTACTTATTATTAAAAAATAAAATAATAAATAATAATTTTAGGTAAATACCTTGATATTTGAGAGAAAGGAAATTGAACATAATAGAAAGAAAGTATAAAGAATAATTAATTATGCACATTTTATTTTTCTTATATTCTCTTTCTTTTTTTAAAAAAAATTTCATATTTCAACTCCTTCATCTTTTTTATTACCTCCTATTTTTAATTTGTCAAATTTATTTAAGATAAATTATTCTATTATAAAACAAAAAATTAAAAAAAATTGCTTCAGACCGGTTCAAACCGGTTTTTTGGACCGGTTTTCACCGGTTCTTGATCGATTTTTTACTTGATCGATTTTCAACCTCGACCGAACCAGACTAGGGACCGGTTCCCAGTCGAACCGGCCGGTCCGGTCCAGTTTTTTCAATCTTGGTTGTTATTCTATTTTCTAGTAATTGCATGGCTTGAGGGTTCCATACAATGTCAATATCTTCATGTATTTTCCCTTGCAGTTATATAGCTTTGTTGTAACCTGAATATGTTTAGTGATTGGGCTTAATACTGTATCATTATCCATAGACCAAATCTTTGACTATTTGACAAGAGACACCTCCGAGACCTTACATTATGCTAGCCTTTCTTCCTTCAATGTCTTTCAACCACAGATCTATTTCTTCTTGTTGTGAAAATTGTTGTGAAGAAGAAGCAAAATTTTCTAGTGCACTTTTAAGGTTGATATAATTATTTTAAATTAAAAAAAACAAATATATAAATTTATTGTACAATGGCAGACATAAATTAAATACAAGAGTACACTTATAAATGTGGCTTTTGATTTTTGGATTAACCTAACTATTATTTGTTGGTCTTTGATGGGTTTGAACATGAAACTTAGCTGGTGTTATAGTTTTACCCAGTTTTTGACTCAAATTTGTAGCATGCAATAAGGTTAGAGTAGAGCCTCTAATATGAATAGATGAGCTAAAGTCAGAGTTGGACACTTTATTTTTCTTAAATTGCTCACTACTTTATTGGAATTGTTATTACAACTTATTACACTTGATTCATTCCATAACATTTAATTACTACGAACTAGAAAACATTTATAACAATATTTCTAGCAGTGATGATTTTGCCATTTAGTACTTCAAATGGATCTCTAATGTCCAAAAGTGGAATTTCTTTTCATTTTAATTTGTAAAACCATGCATACTAATTTGGTCTCATCACATATTACAACTTAAATTTCAAAAATTTATAACTTCGACTATACAACTTCAATTTATGCAAATTAGCTATCCATGGAAAACTTATGATGAGAACTATCTACTTTAAAAATTTCAAGTTGAAATGAATCCATTTGTCTCTTTAAAGAATCTAAAAACTACGATTGTACCAGTATGAACAATAACTGCATATGACATCACCAAATATTCTATAGAGATAAAAAAAATACAAACTTTGACTTTATAGAAAGCTCTGTATGTCCTCTAATTACTTGTCAACTTTCATCCCTAAAGGATAAAGTTGTATTTTATAATTCATTTGTGTAACAACCTTAATTCTTAATTATTGTGATTAGATTTAATTATACAGTTAATAATCATAAATCAAGGTCTAAAATTATTAAAATTAATCAAATTAGGAAAGAGTGAAGGAATTTGAACTTTGATATTATTAAAGTTATTAGCCAAACAACTAACACCATTTGAGTCTACAATTAATTCTAATTATCATTCAAGACTTTTAATTCATGTTTCATTGATTTTAGACTCACAAATCCTCATATAAAATCCTTAAATCATTACATAACATTATCATGACAAATCTCAAGGTTTCTATGTAAAAAATAAAAGTTTAGGAACCGTTGTTGCAACTTGGACCTTCCCTACCACGGATAAGTTAGTTACTAGAACTTAAAAACTAAGTTTGGAGACTCTTGCCACAACTTGGTATACCCGCGTCATGACGTAAGTGGCAACTGGAGCTCAAAATAAAAAATTCAAACCTTGCATCGTGACTTAGGCTTTCCACGTTGTGGCAAAGGTGCTCTTGAGAACTTATTATTCACACTTTTGCAATTCTTATCGCAACGAGAGAGCCTCTTAGAACTCTCTAAGCTTGCCTCATGACGCTTGCCACGATGAGCTTTCCTTGTATTGCAATGAGTTTGCTCTCTGTTACTCTCTCTAGGCAAGTTTCTTACATTGCACCAGGGTGAGGCATCTCGCCTCCGAGGCCCTCCTAGCTTTTGGATCTCTTTTAGTTATGATGTAAGTAGTTTTGGCAGTGTTTCAACCCCTTACTGCACCTAAACTCTCTAAATTTCATCCTACACATACCAGACCTCCTTCTAACAACCTCCTAAGGTCATTCTACCTTAATTTATGAGGTTCTAATAACATTCTATTATCTAAAGTACTCAACATACCAATTCTAATCAATTCAAAACTTAGGTTTTGATCTTTATCCATCCATCTACCATATATCAGCAAATCATGGACTTTGACACAAGGAATACTAAAGCCACTACCATTATCATTCAAATATAAATTCTAACAGAGGTTCTATACAAAACTAGTCTAAGTCAACATTTAAGGCAACACATGATTACATTATCAAATGACAGATCATATCTCAAGGTTAGCAAGGTTCCATATCAGATGTAAATAAGTGTATGCATCATATCCCAAATTCGTATAAGGCCTAACTTCTCATTAGATACATCATAGATTACCAAAACACAAAACTCCTATACTTGAAAATATGATTACATGATGATGCTATATAAAAGAGTAACAAAAATTAGCATCTATCTTAAGTCAGACCAACCCAAGTGCAGCTTCCCTACACAAGGTCACAGCTCATGGATATTTATCCACTTGCTTCCCTTTAGTTTTACTCAAAGAGCCTTCATCTGAAATAGTTAGCCCATGAAATGGGGTGAGATATAAATCTTAGTAACTAAAAGTAAATTCCATTCATATACTTCAAATTAATCAACATATATGCATTAAATTGGATAAGTATTAGAAACAACATGATATTAGCAAAATGCAATATTTAAACTACCAATGATCACTATCCCATACTAGCAATCACACATAACATGTTAAAATCCAATAACACTAAGAAAGGCTAGTCCACAGCACCAACTCCCTAATGAGCATAACTTGGGCTCAATGCATACAAGAGTCTAATCACAACTTAGTGCTCCATCAAAGCACGATGTACGAGTGGCAGTCGTACCACAGTTTCACCATGGACTCACAATGTCCAATCACAACATATTAGATAACTAATCATTCATTTAGCATTTAAAATTATACATATGTAGCAGATATAAGATTAAATTGAACATATGTAGAGAATACAAATTAACCCCAGTTATCTCACTTTGTATACAATTTAGAGACTACTAATAGTACTAAAATCACCCTATAATCACAATATTAGATAATTACTCCTCTAATCATCATTTATAGTAGCAAACCAAATACCTAAAGCATTAAACTACCAGTGACTATCTAGAGGACACTCACCTAGCCACTAAGGAGTCCCAAATTCAGACTTAAGCTTCACCCATCTAGAACCTCCAAGATGTTACTCAATTTTTTGGGTAAATTCGCACAAAATAAATGCCCATAATATAAATCAACTATAAGGGTCTCAAACTAGTAGAAAATGCATCAAAATGAGAAGGAAACATTTCCCTAACAACACCCCTAGCCTCAACCTCTGAAAATCTACCATGGAAATACCAAGCAACACATTTCAGATTTGGGTGTGAATGAAAATGCTCCAAGTGAAAAACTAATTAGGTGAAATTAAAGAGGAAGAAGATAAGATTAAGTTACATATAAGTTACCTTGGTTGAATCTTGCTCTAGGAGTAGAAAAAGATGGAAATGTGCTAAGAACCTTAGTCATCTCCTAAGACCTCTAAATTACCTTGTGCCTCTTGTGTTTTCTACAAAATGGAGTAAGGAAGAAGGGTTTAAGTTGGGTTATGGGTTGACCCAAAAGCCTAAATCCAAGTGGGTTCAAATTTTAATTTGTTGGGTCAAGCTTTGTGGGTCCATTTAAGTTAGATCTACACAAAATCAATGTTGGGCTTCTAAGAAATAGAATTAGATCTCCCTTAGGCTAAGATAGGGCTTTTACATTTAGCTCAAAGCATAGTTAAATTGATTATAAAACCCAAATTAATGTTTACATCTCTTAATTAATTTTTTTAATTAAACCTATATTAATTCCTAGCTTATCATAATTATCCTTAATTAATCTCAGAGTGTTACAATTTGAACTAAATTTTGGTTCCAAAATAGTCCAATTGGATTCTAATATACAATCTCTTATCATGAATTTAGGGTCTTGATTTTATACTATATTATTTGGTATCTTATGTAATCTTACTATTTCCTTTATATACAACTGAGCTAGTTTGTCTAAGGTAGATGTGGTTTTAATTGGCAAGAAATGTGCAAATTTAGTTTGTCTATCCACTATCACCGAAATGGTATCATTCCCACTAGATGTCTTGGATAATTCTATAATAAAATCCGTAGAAATATTATCTAATTTCCATTTAGGGATATCTAAGGGTTGAAATGACCTTACTAGCTTCTGGTGTTCAATCTTAACTTTTTGACACAATAAACATCTGGACACATATTTTGATATGTCTTCATCATCTTAAGCCACCAAAACATTTCTTTTAAATATTGATACATCTTTATACCACCTAGGTGAAGAGTATACTTACTCTTTTGAGCTTCTTCTAGGATCTTTTCTCTTAATTCTAACTCAGAGGGAATATATAATCTGTCACAATATCTTAATATACCTCTTTTTTAAGATTGAATTTTAAGCTCTTACCCTAGGAGAACTGACTCATAAGTTCCTTAACATAAACATCTTTTTTATTGAGCTTCCTTTACTTGAGTTTTGAAATCACTCTCTATTATGGTCTCACTCATAAATAAACTACTTGGTTACACCTAACATATTAGGCTCATGGCTTTGAAATTTTCTTTCAACTCTTACTTCTTAAGCATTAACATGGCTATGTGGGTAGCATTAGCCACTATGTTGGCTTTACCTTTGTGATACCTCAC
The DNA here is from genome assembly GCA_026724425.1 of Erythrophleum ivorense. NCBI lineage: Eukaryota > Viridiplantae > Streptophyta > Magnoliopsida > Fabales > Fabaceae > Erythrophleum > Erythrophleum ivorense. The sequence continues at coordinate 29,860 of JAIUCV010001389.1, forward strand.
TGTAAGCTTATAATCCCTTAGGAATTTCATCCACCTCCTTTGTCCCATATTTAGTTCCTTTTAATTAAATAAATACTTTATGCTTTTGTGATCTGTATATACTTATACATTAGCACCATACAAATGGTGCCTTCAGATATTGAGTAAAAAACTACTACTGCTAACTCTAAATCATGAGTAGGGTAGTTTTCCTTATGCAATCTTAACTGTTTAGAGGCATGCGCTATTACTTTACTCTTCTACATTAAAACATATCCTAACCCCTTCTTAGATATATCACTATACACTATGAAGGTCTCCTTTGGATTAGGTATGATCAATATAAGGGTCATAGTCAACTTATGTTTCATCTCTTGGAAATTTTGCCCATACTTATCATCCCACATAAATGGTCTATCCTTTTTAGTAAGTCTAGTTAGTGGTAAGGCTATTTAGGAAAAGGCTTTTATAAACCTCCTATATTAGCCCTCCAAACTTAAAAAACTTCTAATCTTTGTGACTATTCTAGGTCTTTTACACTGTATGATTATGTTTACTTTATAGAGATATACTTTGACCCCTAATTGAGATTACATGACTTAGGAAATGTACTTTTGTGAGCCAAAACTTATATTTACTAAGTTTGGCATAAAGCTATTTCTCTTTTAAGGTTTCTAAGACTATCCTCAAATGCCTTTATGCTCTTTTAGAGATTTGGAATAAACAAGAATGTCATTCATAAAGACCACAATAAACTGATCTAGATATGACCTAAAGACTTTGTTCATGCAATTCATGAAGATTATAGGTGTCTTGGTGAGACTAAAAGGCATGAATAAAAACTTATAATGCCTATATCTAGTCCTGAACATAGTCTCAAGGATGTCCTCAGCCTGAACCCTTAGCTAATGATACCTTGACCTTAAATTTATATTAGAAAATATTGACACTCCTACTAATTAATCTAAAAGATCATCAATCATAGGTAAAATAGTATTAATTCTTAACTATGACTTTGTTCAATTCTCTATAACCTATACAGAGCCTTAGACTCCCATCTTTTTTCTTTACAAATAGGATTGGTGCTCCTTAAGATGAAATACTAAGTCTAATAAAAACTTTCTTTAGAAGCTCTTCTATTTGGTTCTTTAATTCTGCTAACTCTAGTAGAACCATTCCATAGGATGCCTTAGATATTAGTTCTATTCTAGGAACTAAATCAATTGAAAACTTTACTTTTCTTTGAGGTGGTAACCCTCTAATCTCTATGGAAAATATCTCAAAAAATTCAGTAACTATGGGTATCTCTTGTAAACCCTCTTCTACTTCAACTTAAGCAAATGTTCACACTAAGATTCCCTGGCACTTTTTCATCAAATATATCTTAGCTTGGCTGATAGTCATAAATGCTAACTTAGCCCTAATACAAGGTATTATTCCATAAGATAGCACAAATATGGTCTTTTGCATACAATCAAGTTAGGCATTATTTGTTGACATCTAATTCATGCCAGTAATGACATTAATATCAACAAATGACATGCATATCAAATTAAGTGTGGTATAGCACTAGTTAAACTAAATAACAAAATTCAAACAAACATGGGGGTTTATCACTTTACTTCCTATAGGGGTAGACACAAATAGATCATATGGTAATGTACTAAGTACCAGACCTAGCTTCCTATTATAGTTGTAACATATGAATGAAGACTAGCATTTGAGTTAAACATAGCATGTATAATACAATCATTCACTTTAATTATACCTTGAATTAAGTTGGATGACTGATTGGCCTCCTATTGAGCGAGTGCAAAAACTCTCCCTTGTGTTTGTGTCCTAGAAGCAAGTGCTTTCTCTTTTCATTGTTAATATTCTTTGGTCATGTGTCCTAGCTTCTCACACTTGAAACAAACATTTTGTCCTACTAGGCATGGCCTGTTACCATGATTTCTACCATATTGTTGACATGTTGTCCCCTGAGAGCTCCCTTGACTGTGATAACTAGACCTCTTGCGTTTCTTCTTTCTCCATAGTTTTTTGCCACTTTTCTTGCTATTACTAGTAATAAACTCTTCCTCTCTTGGTCTTTTTGCCTCTAGGGTCTCTTTTCTGCCTTATAACCTCTTTAGATTGCTCTCTATTACTCTGCATACCTCTATCAAGTCATTAAAGTCTTTGATTCTCTTAGGTGCCACTCTATCTCTGGTCTCTAGTAATAATCCTCTTTCAAGTTTCTCAACTTGCCACCTTTCATCATCATATTCTGCAAATAAGAGGAGTATTTGGATAACTTTACAAACCTGGCTACATATTGATCGATGGACATGTCCTCTGTCTGCTTCAAAAGAATAAACTCTAACTCTTTTTCATCCTTGACTAAACTTGGGAAGTATTTCAATTAATTGGGATGCTTTTGGTCCACATGATCATTTATGTACTCCTCCATTATATATCTGCTTCCTTTTATAGCTTGAAGGCAGCCAATAAAGCTTTTCTGTTCTGATGTATGCTCCATCACTTTAAAAATCTTATCTGACTACATAATCTTAGTCTTAGCCTTCTCAAACTTTATATTTACCAAATAATTCCCAATCCAAACAAACAAATAAAAAAAGTATCTTTTATGATACCAAACAATAGATTACTCTTAAAGTGGAGAATAAACTTGAAATATTAAAATTTTTTACCATTCAATTTACTTTAAGATTCTTTCTTACAACTTTTTATTAATAGATTATACCCTCAAAGTAAAAATAATAGTGAAAAAAATTCAACTTGAAAAGGGTAAAACTATTTGCGGCAAAACCTTATTCAATGCACATCCTTAAATGATTTTAGTGGTTAAATCCTACCACTTGAGTAACAACCTAAAATGTGACGGCACATATGCAACATATACTATGCAAACAATTTATATTCACAAATGATTATGGGTAATGTTAGTTCTTATGTATTTTTGGTCTAATTTAACGGGTTTAAAATCAGGGCCACCTTGGGGCCAAGTGAATTTAAATTTTAGAACAATTATTAGTTTTATAAATCTTTAAAGCTGATCGAGTTTGGCCAAAGTTTAGCTTAGGCCAGTCTTACAAAATAAACCACTAACTTATTTTTTTAAAGAATTTAAAAAATAAATTATAGAGATTTGTCATTTATTTTTAAAACATATACTTTAACTTAATTTTAAATTTGTTAATTAAAATACTTTTCATTAACCTAAATATATAAATATCTAAATATGCACAAATAAAAATAAAATTAAAAATAATGAAACTTGTTGTCAAATATACATAAATAGAAATAAAAAAGAGTACATTTTATTTTCATTAAATTTAACTAAAAAAGTATTTAAGTTAATTAAAAACAATTTTTTACTTCAAAAAAGGATCATTTATATATTAAAAATAAAAGAATAGTGTCACACCTACACTTTACATACACTATAACTTACCACATGAAAGGATCTTGTACTACTAACAGAAGACCCTGTTGACAAGGTCTTATGTTTTACAAGGCGAAATCCAAGATCCTGTTGATAATGTCTTTAATTTCCTTAGTGTGGAGTCCAAAATCCTGTTAACAAGATCCTAGACCTAAAAAGATAATTATCATACTTAGACAACTTTCATCATTTTCACAAGAAAACCATAAGTTGATGATGCTAATGTGCTAGAACTACTTCCATGGTTATCATAATCAATTTCATGTAATGCAAACATAGGAGTTTACTTGTACTGGGAGTTCGGTAGCCCTAATAAACATTACAGTTAACTTATGGTGGATATCTCATGTATAATATTTATACAAATCAAAAGAGAGATTAATACTACAATGTTACATCCTCACTGGAGTCAAACTTTACATTCGACCCTTGTTCAAAGGATTCATAAGACCAATTACAGTCAATATGTAATCTATTGGTCAGTTTGTTCGTTCTCTATTTGTCTGGCTCCATTCGTAGCATAGTTATTACCTGTAAAATAGTCAATTTATAGTGAGATAAAATTTCAATAGCTAACAATGTACTCAAGAAACATATATATAAATATAGCACGGATTACTATCCAGGATACATTCGATGTATACTTCAGTGTCGGAGCATGTAATATCTAGGTAGCAGCATGTTCTCATTCGTTAGGCTAGGCAGCAGTACATTCTCATTCGTTAGGCTACCATAGCAGCGTATTCTCATTCGTTAGGCTATGTAGCAGCATATTTTCATTTGTTAGGCTACGTAGCAGCATATTTTCATTCGTTAGGCTACCATACTTCGGTTATTGGCCAATAACAGCAATCTAGTACTAATAAATAGTTATATTAGTAGATATACATGCAACCAAATACAGCATAGGGACTTTGGGATTTCATCCAGTGCATTAACATAAATAGCAAAATGAGTACAATGTTAACTACCTGTTTCGTCACTGTCATTTTGTCACGTTATTCCTTAGTTCGGGTTGTCCTAATGGCCTTCCTAAATTTCAATCATGCATTGTACTAATTAAGAATGAGTCATGGTTAATATTTACATTGCAATTAAATTACTAATCCCCCCATAGGAAATTCCTAGATCCCTTTCGCTAGTTAACTATTGGAATTCCCAATTATAAACAATCACATCCTTGCTTTCTTTTCCTTCTCATTCATTAGTTACTATCTAAGTTATTCCTGTGTGGTCCAGTTCTATAAAGCTAAGTCCTTAGCCCTTATTTCAAACTGGATTCTCAATTTTCCATGCAAAGTCACACTACAACAGCAAAAGAATGAAAACTACCACAGTCTCAATTTAACTACATTTTCGGACCTGTCTTTGTGAAATTTCTTTCCTCCACTAAATGACCTCCAAAAATTGTAAAAATTAGCAGAGTGACCCCTCATTCTGTTAATTATAAGCCACAGAAACAGTTTTCAAGAATTCCCAAGGATAGCCCCTGAACTCCTACTGTTTTGGTCACTACCTCAGTTGAGCTCGCTGTACACTGCCCTTGCTGTTTCTGGCTTTGTTATCCTACCAAATGAGCCCAGAAAATTCTAAGACTTTGTAAACCTGATGTGATACGTCTTAGCTACCTCCCCACCAATTTTCATGCACTAATTCCTTCGTTTACCCATTTAACAAAATTATTTATGAAATCAGCCCCAAGCTGTCACATACAAAAGCTAAATTGAATTAGTGGGTTGTTTCTTTAATTTACCTTGTTCCAAAAATTCTATAATTTTCCAGATTTCAAGTATGAGGGATGGACAACCTGTTATAAAAATTTTGGCTTCGAAATCCTTTTCTAACTAATTCTACAAAGGCCAAAACATCCCAGTCCAGAACAAGGAAGCAACTCGGAGCTTACCTTTTATGGAGTCCTTGTACTTTGGTTTTTCTTCTCTTCTCTCCTCTTCTATGGCTGTCCGAAATTTGTTCCTTCTTTCCACTACTTCCCTCCGCCTAATATGAGTTAAAGTGAATGGTAAATACAATGGACAGCTCTTGCTTTTTCACCGCTATTAGGTGGTATGAAGGCAAATCATCATTCCATGAATCGGTGCATGTGCTAGGTGGCAGCAGATGTGTCTTACTCTCATTTAATCTATATATATTAAAGCAATATTTAGCTCCTACTATCACACCAAATACGGCACCAGCAATTCACAATGTAATTAGGTGGCATGAAGGCAAATCATCATTCCATGAATCGGTGCATGTGCTAGGTGGCAGCAGATGTGTCTTACTCTCATTTAATCTATATATATTAAAGCAATATTTAGCTCCTACTATCACACCAAATATAGCACCGGCAATTCGCAATGTAATTAGGTGGCATGAAGGCAAATTATCATTCCATGAATCGGTGCAAATGGCTAGGTGGCAGCAGATGTGTCTTACTCTCATTTAATCTATATTAATCACACTTTAATATATATATATATATATATAGATGAAGGTGGGTGGTGCAAGCATGAGGTGTCCTTATCCTAGATTATTTAAGCCATTCATTTACATGCAACCTTCATTTCTAGCTCCTCCACGGCTGAATGTATTCCCTAATGCAATCAATTATCATCCATCACATATACTCACATCTAAAGAAGAAGCAAGCCGTGGTTAATTAATATGTCCATATATATCACTCCCATCTAATACACAAATTGTGTATGATACCTAATCCCCACGGCAATGCAGATTATGCCAATTCCCATAACTAAACATAATTCCAACTAACCAAGTGAATGCTTATGCTCTTGTGTGGTGATGGTGTCGAATGGGTTAAAATAATTAAAATCATTAAAATCCCTTCCTTCCATGCTATTTGACTGAGTGAATTAATATGGGTTGTGTTAACAGTTACAGGAAGTTTGGAATGTGACAAATAATCTACATAGTTCTAATAAAATTTAAGGGAGTTTCGTATAATTTATTCAAATTTATGTTATATAACTTATTTGTTTTCTTTTTTTGGTAATTTTTTATGTATTTTTTATTACTTTATAAATTCAATTGCTCTTTTAATAAAATCAAAATGACAAATACAATATGATTAAGTGGAAAATGAAATACCCTTCTTTATGAATGAGATATAAAATAAACGGTAATTACTCTTTAGACTTTTGCCTTGTTAAGTAAAAAAAGAAAAAAAAAGTGCAATGTTGACGTGGTGTTTGCACAGTGTCACAGTAATAATTGCACTAAGCGAGTTCATGGAAATACCCATCTCCCAATTTAATTTTGGTGTAGTCAAGGCCATTGTATTTCTAGTACACTTGAGATGAATGTGGCTCGATCCATTGAAGTTTTGAATCATAATCTTTTGAAGTAGAGATCCTGTAAAGTTGCTATAGTGGGAAAGAAAAGGAACGGGGTGCGGTTTGTTGTGTATATATATATATATATATATAACTCAAAGTATTTTAAAAAGAGCAAAGACTTTATCACTTCATAAGATTTTTTATTTCAAAAGATCTTGATCCTTGAATTGTTTGATAAGCCCAATTTCGTTGACTCGGTCCAGTATCCAGAATCTTATTTATTAAGGATCTTATATATTTTTGTTGGTTTAAAGGTTTAAAAAATGTGTTAAAATTTTAATGATAATAAAATTTTTAAGATTATATAATTAATTTTTTTTTAATTTGATGAAATTAAAAATATCAATTAACTGAGAAATTAGACACTTATTAAATGTTGATTCATCACATTAAAAACTTTTTTTTTTAAATGCAAATCACATGGAAGCAAAATAGGAAAGAGATGAATGACAATTAGACCTTAATGTATGATTACAAGATTGCATACAGATACAGAAATAATCAAACTTAAAAGGTTGATTGTAAAAGTAACGAATTTAATTCCAAAAGTCAAATTACACAATTAAAATGAAACCAAATTGTAGAAAAGGATCAGAGCACCAAAATCAAAGCGAAAAATGTTCAATTGCATAAAAGGGGGGGGGGGGGGGGGAATCAAGTGGAAGACATGGCTGGAAAAGACTACAATGAAGTTAGTCAACTTTTTACGTTGCCATGGTTAGTTTCCATTAGAAGAACCAGAGAAATCTCAAGAGAGAAATAGTAAGGTAAGAATTAAGTTTTCTATGTTCATATTTTATTAAAACATTGTATTAAAGTTGTGAAGATGAAGTGACAGTTAGAAAATGAAGTTTTATTGACTACACTTTCCTACAGCTAGAAGTTCAAAACAGGGGAAAGATGTTGTAGCATGGTTTTTGCAACAGCTACAAGCATCATTTTATGAGGCAAAAATCATGCAAAAGTCCATCTAAAATGAAGGAGAAAATATCTCCAATGGCTAGAAGATTTTAAGAAGACTTAAGTATGGACTAGTGATGCAAAATAAATGGCTTACATTCTAACATCTCATTTTTGCATTCATAGAAAAGAAGACTCATTTTAGAGCAGACACAAACTAGAGTTATTGTGAACAATTTGAAAATCATACTTACTTCCAACACTTCTGAAAATTAGAGAACAAGCCTAGTACTTGTTTTTATTAGTTTTTTAGGGCAATGCCTGTAAGATGTATTATATTCCTTTATTGTTAAAGATTTCTAAACATTCTCTTACACTTTATAGTTCTCTCATAAAGGATAAGATATAGAAAGAGCTAATTGTGTGGCTGAATTATAGAAAACTCCTTATGAGTTGTCATTGTGGTAGGTGAGCAAAAAATTCTAAGGCATTATTGGTAAGCATAGGAAAACCATTTTGAGTAAGCTGAATAGTGATTGAGTATAAAAAACCCCTTGTAAAACAAAAGAACTAGATATAAGTGAGTTGATCAAATTAGAATAAATTATTGACATTTGCTTTCTCTTTCTTTCTCTATGTAGTTTACTACATTGTTCTATTATATAATTTCAATTTAATTTATGAATTTTTGTTAGTGGTCATTTATTGTTAGCTAATTTTGTGTTTCATTTATACTTAATTGAAATTGTAGTCTTGGCTTATTCTATTAAATATGCCAATTAAGTGAAACTTATTCTATTTTGATTGGTTTTGGGTGTTATTTCTCTTAGTCTACTTGTTATTTATTTATAGAGCACTTTATCAGTTGATTTAGTTACTACTTTATAATTTCAAGTAAGTTGTAATATTACAATTTTAAGTATACATTGTCTCAAAATATTATTTTTTTAATATACATCTATTCATCATCTCTAGGAATATTCTTTAGTTTTAAATATAACAACAACTCAATTAAAAAAAACACAATTAATATTACCTCAAAACATATAAAATAAAAATACAATTTTTACATTTATTCTTATTATTAATCAAACAAAGTATTAGTAATGGCATAATGATTTTTTTGGATTCAAATATAATCCTTTTTAGATTGGGATTTGCTATTCTAACAAACCGAAGGCTGAATAAGAAGAGTGCGAAAAAGACAAGATAGCATCTGGATTATGTATCCTCTCATTCTTTTTTAAGAAATTGATAAGGTTAATTTTGGAAAGATAGACAGAATATTGAATTTTATATATCTTGTATTCATCTTTTTTCAAATTAATATTAAAAATTTTTTTAAAAAAATTAAGAAGATGCATTTTCTTTCATGGGATTTGAAATACCGAGAAAGACAGGGTAGTGCTGACATGTCCACTAAACAGTAAATACTAAAGTTCTTAGCTTCTAATCAAGCGATCCAGGACAGTCCAAGATCTTATCCATTCGAGGAATCCAATAAAATAGTGCCACGTCAGAATCCAGTATCTATCTCTATCCGATACTCTCACTCACTCTGAAGCCACAAGTTGCTCATGTGGCTATGTGGAGAATGGTTGATTATATTTGTGGCCAAACAAGAACCGAGAAATCAAAATCCCATAAATAAATAAGAAAGGCTTGGTGGAGAGAGCACTGATATTTTTCATTCCTTTGAGGTTTCACAAATGGCCATGACTGTGATGACTTCTCTTCCTCAATTCAGTGGTCTCAGACCCAAATTCTCTGCTGCCTCTGTTCACAACTTGGTTAGTGCCTATTTTCTTCATATTTCTAATGTAATTGTAATTATTTGGGTCGATAGTACTAGTGGTGTTTTTAGAATTGAAGGATCTGAGTTTGAATTTTCGGTATTAAATAAAGAAACTTGTTTATATAAATTGTTCTGTGCTTCACTTTGCAGGTTGCTGTCCAACCCATGAGGAGGAAGGGACAGGGAGCTTTGGGAGCTCGCTGTGACTTCATTGGTTCACCTACAAATCTGGTAACTAGTTTTTTTTTTTTTTAAAGTTCTTTTTTGTTGTTTTTCTTTAAAAAATCATGGATTCAGGCCATTGTTTGACTGGTACGCAGTGGGTTATGTGAAAATTAATTTTTTAATAAAAAATTACAATTAAAGACCTTAAATAAAAAATGTTTATATTAAAATTATTTTGAAAAATCCTAATACTAAAAATTTTAATTAAGCAAAAAAATTATAATTCAGTATCTCAAATTAAAATTTTTTAATTTTAGAGTCATTTGAAATAAATTTAAAATTTAAGATCTTTTAATATAAATAATTTTAACTTAAACTTAAATTATACCTATATTAGTTCTAGTGCAGCAATTGGGAATCATATATTGAGGCAGACTTATGTTTTGAATCATTTATTGAGCCAAAGATATTAAATACTTTTTGAGCCATATTCATGTTTTGGATCATTTATTGAGCTATATTCATTTAAAGTAAAATTATTTGCGTCAATCACTGTAGATTTGAAAAAGTTCGTAATTTTTTTTTTCAAAGTTTTTGGAAGTCGGAGGCATTCCTTTTATTTTTTAAAAAATTATAATTAAAATTATATTTTTGTAGCTTAAAATTTTTAAAAGTTTAAAAAAATTATATTTTTATACTTTTTGTTTAGTTGACTGTAAAAGTAATAAAAAAAATTGAAAAAATTATATAATAGAAGAAAATGCAATACAATAAATATAAATACACAATTAATTTGTAGTATAATTATTTTGTTTGATAGATAATTATTTAGAAGAAATATATAGTTTAAAAAGTTGTTAAAAATTTTTGAAATTAAAATATTTATGTGGAAAAAATAAAAAATAGAATAACTACATATTTTTAATAAAAATATAATTATGTATTTAAATAATTTCTTAATGAAAACAAAATAATTTTAAAAATATAGAATATTTTGCCCCAAGCAGATATAACTCAATAAATAATTTAAAATATGGATCTGGCTCAAAAAGCCAACATTAAATGTATTAGGACATTATTTATTTGGGGTGAAATTCACTTTGAGCATATGGTGGAGTATGCATTTTACGTGAATGTGGAACAAATGGAAATTGGTAATGCTGGTCGGTAAAGTACTAATAAAACATTCAAAATCACATAAACAGTTGAACTTTCTTCAATTTATCTAAGAAAAAAACTACATTTTATCTGTGGCCAAATCATAGAATTAGTACATAAACTATAAAATGTTTTAAAAAAATCCTCCATATTCTTTGAATTAAAATAAAAAAAAATATAAAATTCTAGTTAAAATTAACTACAAGAGGTCACAGGATCTTCACATGGCCTCTAATGTCTAAATTGTAATCCTAACCGATGCTAGTTTGCTAATATTGTTGAATCAGAAAACAACCTGATGCAATTAGTTTTCACTGAGTTTTACATTTTAATTCTTATCCAAGTTCAGAAAAGGTAAAATGTAATTTTTTATTAATTTAATTAGTTACTATCATTATGTGGATAACATGAGGAGGTAATTGAATTTGAATTTTATTCGAAAATTCATAAAAGTGTTTCGTTATATTTCAAAATTTATGTACTAGTCTTATAGTTAGGCTATAATTTAGAGAGTAAAATATAATTATTCTTTTTTTTCATTTTTAGATAGTGATTATGATCATAAGATTATCTACATGTTGAGCAGATAGTGGTGGCATCTACAAGCTTGATGCTGTTTGCTGGAAGGTTTGGATTGGCTCCATCGGCAAACAGGAAAGCCACTGCGGGGCTGAAGCTGGAGGTGAGGGACTCAGGCTTGCAGACCGGTGACCCTGCTGGTTTCACCCTTGCTGATACCTTGGCCTGTGGCTCTGTTGGCCACATCATTGGTGTTGGTGTTGTTCTTGGTCTCAAAAACATTGGTGTTCTGTAAAAACTACATACTTCCTTTCATGCATCTCTTAATCCACTTCTAATTTCCCTCTTTTCCACATCGTTGTGAATTAATTTGATTATCAACTCAACCCACTCTTATGCCAGAGAGATAGGGAGTGGGAGCGTGCAAAGCTCGGTTTTGCCCCACATCAAGTTGGGTCGAAAAAATTTTGTTAACTAAGCCACGAGGTTTGGGCTAGTTCGATCTTATTAATTAAAATTTTTTTATTAAATATTATATATGAGAATTTTATTTTTTTAATGAATAAAATATAATTTTATAAAATTTATATTTTTTAAAAATTATTTTATAATTTTTATCAAAAATTTTAAAATACAAAATAAAATAAAATGCTTCGACCAACTTAAGAAACTAACCTAGTCTGACCCAATACTAAATTAGGCCAGCTCAAACTTTGGGTTAGGCTAATACTTGCTCCAACCTGTGTTTTGAACACCTCTAACAGATAAAGTATTTTAGATTTTCTACAATAACTGATCATTGTGCAGTTACTAAGAAAAAGAAGTAGGGACTAAAATTCTCAGTACGGTGTGCAGAACTGTAGAGAATCTGGGACTTGAGAAACGCTGTGGTCAGAGTCTATGAAATAAGGTGCACTGGGGCGCTTAAGAAAACAGGTAGCCAACTAGAAAAGCAAATGTAACATTTTATAAATTAAATTTAAAATTAAAAGGGTTTATAAAAAAAAAAACCCCAAATAGCTTTCTGGGCCAAAAATATCCAATGTGATTTGATGATCAAGATTCAAGAGTCATAGCAGCAGAAACATAACTTATTCCTCAGTAATTCCAGTATTTCTAAGTTGCTCCTGATGGGCTTTACGATCTTGCTACCCAAATTGCAATGTGTTGATCTCTATAATAATGAATACATTATTAGTGAAATCTTGGCCTTCCACGGGCATCACGTTCAGAGAGCACTTTGTTTCATTTTTCTGGCCATTTCTCTGTGTCTTTTTAAATCTTTATCCTCTGTATATGTTTGGTTAAGATATAATGATAAAAAGAGTAAAATGTTAACAAATAAAAGTAAGTAAGATAATAAATTATTATTTTATTTATATTTTTTTAAAAAATAATTTGATAAATAAAATAATAAATATAAAAATATAATAAATATTATATAAATTATATGAAAGGATTATGTTCGTAACGTAACAAATCAAATGGATCCTTATTAAAGTTAAAATTCCTACAGTTTAGCTTCGACAGTAATTGATTATCCCTATGTGGAACCCAAGATTATTTTCATTGAAAACTAACCGATAGCAAAAGAAACGACTTGAAACAAAACTACGTAATACATAAGGGGACGGGTTGTCCCAATCATGCTGTGTTAGTGGTATGTCAATAATGCAATTTTCATCCAAGGATAAAAACTAACACAAAACCAACCTACATCTATGTGGAACCCTAAACCCAGCTCGCATCATAGTCTTCACACTAAAATATTACACAGGTTGTAAAGAGGGATTGGAATCCTTTCTAGTAGGAGAGAGAGGAATTGATATGAAGTGAGTTACACAGAGACAATTTCCACTGAACCTCACTCCTTCCGTAACTCTCTTCTCATACTGTAAATGATTCACTGCCATGTAAATAGCAATTAGACTCGTCATGGATGGGACCTCGAAGCTAGTCAATGATTAACCCCCCCTCATTCTTTGGAACAAAGAAAGAAAAACCCGTTCTAAGAGCCCAAGATCTTTCTATCTAATATAAAGCTCGAAACCCGCCTGACCAACTATGAAGTATAATATATGTACGTTTTTTGGCCAAAGTATGATATTTGGCCGAAAAGAACTATGAAGTCTGTTAGCAATCATAATTGACATGTAAAATGGGGGCGGTTTTTATTTTTTTTTCTAAGTGAGAGATGGAGGCGAGACTATTGATATACTTTAAAAGTTTAAAAAATGCTCCATATTTAAATATTCAGTTCGATTTGGTTTTGAATTAAAATCAAATTGAATCAAATTAATTAGTTTTGCAAAATAAAAAAAATTAATTCAATTTTAGATTATAGCTAATTTGATTTGATTTTAATTCATTTTGATTCATACTCTTTTTTTATCCAAGTGATTTAACTCTTTTTTTCTTTTTATTTATTTGTGCAATAATAAAAATTTGAATGTGACCTGATTTAAATATTCATCATTAATTTGCTTCTTTTCTTTTTCTTCAAACAATAACCTCTTATAATTTATGTTATTTTCTTTCCTAATCATCCATTATCTACATAATTAACGAATTATTTATAAATATCAAATTAGTTCTTGTACAAAAAGTAAAATAACTAATTTTGATTTGTTATTCATTATATAATCCTTTATTATACCTATTAAAACTGCACATTCAATATGCGTAATTACTAAATTTGTTAGTTTCAATGAAGAAAATTTTAAAAAAGGGGAGTAACTTATTGGTCACTTTGGATTCTATGCAATAAGACAATTGTGCAACAAAAAAGAGATGACATAAATGGGTAAAAGTATATATAAAATTTGCTTTCTCTCTTTACATCAATTACCTCTTTTCTTTTTATCTTTTTCTTACTATATTACATGTAATAATTTTTATTGTAGAAGATTTAAACTTCATGTTGGTTCAGTTTAATTTAGTTAAAACCAAATCAAATTACTAAAAACAAAAAATCAAATTGATTTAATTAATTTTTACATACATAAAACCAATTTGGATTTTTTTTTCAATTTTTATTTGATTTTAGTCTATTTGATTTGGTTTTGGACACCTGGAGAATCATATGGAATAAGGCTTTAAAATATATGTGAAGGCATGGGCCACTGCTTAATGTGGTTCAATAAATACAGCTCTTTCGATAATATTTTCTCATATCATCCTGCAAATTTAATAGCAAAATATTCAACAAATCATTCATAGATAACTGCTTCACCATGTAATTCCTCCTGGTACTTGTACACAGTATCAAGACGCCAAAATCTGTCACATGATCAAAATTGGGATTAATCCGATAAGATCTGGATTTACGAACAGCAGAATATCAACAAGTTCCATCGTTTTTGTGTGTGTGTGTGTGTATCTATCCCATGGAGTTATATATCTAAACATGTAAACAAGGTGTAGCAGACTTACACTGGTTTTAAATGAAGATCAGACCAATGGGAGAAAGATGGAAGTGATATTCTTTGATTATGACTTAATACAATAAGTATAAGGTGAGTAACCAAAAATTGTCTAACACTAAATATTGTCTTCCCTATTTCTCATTTGCTTCAGAAGCCAGAAGTTCCATTTGCTCGGTTAGAGATTCCAAACTTTGCAGCTTCTCCAAATGAACACCATTAGCACATAATTTCAATCCACTCCTTTGAGTGTTGTCCATTTCTGGAATCACCCCAACACAATTTTGGGATTTCTTATTCAGTGTTTCACATATGGTAGGCTCGATCTCCATTCCATTGTTGGTGGGCCTGTCACTTTCCAAATTTGAATCTTCAGCATTTTCCGTGAAGGGACTATCTAAAAGAAGCTGTTCCCAGGCACTATCGTCGGACAAATCTGGTAGAATAAATGGAGAATGATTATCGATTTGACACAATTTTTCATCCATAAGTACTTTCAAGAAGTCAGAATTGATGAAATAATCTTTCAACCCATCAGCACAGAGATCGGGTTCTGGTTGATTATCTGAAGCATAAGATGGTGTAACTACAGGCTTTAATTTTTCACTCAAGGGTGGTTCATACTTCATTATCATCCCATCAGAGGCAACAGGTTGAACCTCTTGTACACTGTGTTCCAACATATTGCCTGCCTCAGTCGTGCGCCAATTATTTTCCTTGGGCTGGAGCAGCTGAACCATGAACCCAGGAATTTGCATGGCCATGACCAGGAATGACAACATCTGTTGCTGATTCTTTTCCATTCCTTTAAGTCGATCTGTCAGGAGCAGCAACTTGTTCTCAGATGATTCCTGGTGCTGCCTAAGTTTAACCAACTCCTGCATGAGTGCATTTTTATCAGTTTTGAGATTCTCAACTTCTTTCCATATGCCATGGTTTTTAACTTCTTGAGAAGGTATATCACAGTTGTCTTGCTGCTGCAATGGTTTTTGTTGATCTGCAACGTGTGGATGTTTCCTTCTACATATATTCTTCAGTAAATGCTTTTGACCTCTGACAAAGTCATCATTGGCAAATTCCCAGCGATCTGTATCAGTTTTTCTGAAACCCTGATAGTTCTTACAGTTACATATTACTGACTTTTAAAATCATAAAGGCAATTAACTTGCAAACAAATAATAAGAACAGAAAAGATGCTCTTTAGGAGTTCGAGCTTTTCACTAGTTCAGATATTATTTAAGATATATTCAAGTAAATAGGGCAACAAGTAAAAGGGACAACAATCCAAATACTTGACAATAATCACCTTATGCTTTTATATCATATATCACTATCAAGTTAAGAGAACACATTATCCATTAATTTGCTTTCACAGCGCTCTGTCCAGCTAAACAGTTTCAATTTGGAAGTTGGAGATGCACTAATAATACTGGTAAGGTTCAAGAAGTAATTTTTTTTTTTAACCCTTCTCTCTGATGAAAAGAGTTATATTTGTTAATGTTGATTTCTACTACAAGCAAAGAATGAACACTACAAAAATTAAATTAATCTTCCAGGATTCACGTACATATAAGAAAGATAATCAATATCAATATATCAATATATATATATATATAAGTAAGGTTTTTGGTACTGTTCTTAACTGTAGCTGATGTGATAGTTGTCCTTTTTTTGAATAGTGGGGTCCACCAAATTTGGGTGAGGTCCACCACTAGTTATTAGTAATACCCAAAAGATGGGTATGTATGTGGCAGTTGATTGTCTAAACATTCATGAACCAAACCTTCGTAATAATATTCTAAAAACTGAAGTTTCTAATGACTGATACAATGTTCTCAACTATTTGATTTTAGGCAATATAAGCCTTCACATTAGTTACAATCAACAACATATGATGACTAGATGATTGCTCACACCAAAAGTTATTCAGCTATATGGTAATATGCAGCAATTTGAATTGGGTTAAATAATTTATTCCTGCCGCAATCAAGATTCGACCTTTCACAACTGCCGCATTTGTTTTTCCAAATTGTGAATGGGTCACTCAGGTCTATGTTTTCGCCATGTCTTGGACAGCTCTAAAGTAGTCTATTACATATAAGAGTCTAAGAGTTATCCTGGCCCCTAAGCTGAACTGATAAGAATCTGACCATGTTGACAGGACCAGACTTTGCCAGTGAAATGTGTTAATCTGCAAATTATGTATTAGGAGCAATCATGCAAGTGTTAATACGGATTTGCAATTCACAAGAGGCACACATTATAATGTTGATCAATTTAGCTTCATATGAAGATTCACCAAGCATAATATTGGCATGTTAATTTAATTAAATGTAGAATGCCAAATCAACCTCTACTTGAAGGATAAGAGGGAGGCTGAAGAAAGTTGATCTCTAGAAATTATGAACTATCAATAATGGAAAAACGGTTTTTCCCATTCAATTCTAACTGAAACAAACTTAGATGGACATGTGAGATTCTCACAATTAGACCCATATTTTAAAAGAAAATGATATCTAAATAGGAAGGCTGAAACTGTTTGACAATACCCCAAAAAAAAAAAAAAAACACTACTACATACTAAATCTGTATCTACCCTAGCTTAACACTTTCTCCTGGGGCCAAATGTATCTGACTATGAAGTAAGAATCAATAACAGCAAACCTCAACTTATTCCACAACCAGAGTACAGAACAGTGCAGCAGACATATTCTCCAAGAGAAACTTTTTTGCTCCTAAAAGAAAAACAGACCTCTTAGTATTTAAAATTCATCCAATGCCACTTCCCAATGGCATTCAAAAAGTTAATTCGCTGTAGATGCAAAAAAGGGAAAGAGAAAAATTTAAAACCCTGCATTCAAGAAATGAAAGAACAACTATCTTCTGCTTTGCGTACATCTATGACTCAAAAAAAATAATTATTTCAAAATATCAGTGTGGTCGGAATAGTCAGAATATACGTTACTAGCCCTGGCTGCCAGATCTGGAAAAAGGGGTGTTACCATTGCTACTTTCCAATCATATCAAGAAAATGTCAAAAACTGAAGCCAGGTGTCTTCTGAAGGTTCCAAAAAGTTCCTTCTACTCTCAGTGAGCGGCCTTGCACCCCCTAATGCGCCAAAACCACATTGTAATAGAATAATAACAATATAATATCATTATCATCCTTAAAAAATGCCCCAGCATCTCAGTAAACAGACATGTCACATATGTTTGCTTCAAATTGTCCATTTGCTGATGAGTTTGTAACATTTCTAGAGCTGGCAACCATTCTTGTAACATAGAAGTCTAAGTCTATACTGCTTTGCCTAGGATAACTAATATTTCAAAGGACTTGACTATAAATCCTTTAGAAGCAAAACTCACCATCCCCAGCCATCATCAATGAGTATAAAGAACATTTTAGATTATCCAGGGTCTAGGGGATGGAGCATAGTTCTGCCGCTACTGACTGAAAGGTTTCAACTTAACTCCATATTCAATAACATAAACAATATCGGGAAAAAGTTGCCCTTCGTTTACAGTCAACTGCGTATGTGCATATAGGCAACAGCAAACCAGGAATTGGTAAGAACTACGCAGTAAAAACCCACTAAAAGCACAGCATAAACACCACCAAAGCAATCCTTAAAAACCCAATTTGACCTAATCTAAGAAGCACTGGTATACGGACACTGCCACAAATATATAGTAATTTGAAGGGTTGTGTCGTATATGATACTGAGTGTTGGATACATATAACACTATAGGGCTCAATTTTTAAGCATCGGTGTTTCATATGACCTAATTAAGCAATGCATAAAAAAGAAATATATAGATACACAGTTAAAGAGAACAATCCGAAATTCGACGTTTCAAACCATCGAGCAAGCAACGAAGATGAAACATTAAAGGAAAAATGAAAGAAGAAGACACCCACATAAATATTGAGTTGCCTGATAAAGCTGGAGAAATTGTTGTGCTTGAAATACTTAGGAAGCAAATGCACGGAGAACTCAGTCATGTCCCAGATAACGAAACTGTCATTGTTTTTGCTCCAAGATATGAGCGAGTCCGTAGACTCATCGTCCACCATCTCATAACATTTCTTAAGGAAAGGCGGCACAGAACCAGAACCATTATCGGCCGATTTCACCATCCCTTGGACAAATTCCCACCCAACGAGTCCCAATTCTCGCAAAAATTATTTGGATTCACCTGAATTTTCAACCCAAGGAACAAGCAAAGTCTTCGTCTTTCACTCGCTTTTGTAGGGAACGAGATGGGTAAAGGAGCAGAATAGCGTACTGATGGAATTGAAACTCCGCGTGTAACGTGGTTCTTGGTGAAGGCGGTTTAGAACTTGGAATATCTTGATGACTTGAGGGCTGGGCAAATTCACCTTTGGTTTGGTTTTATTTGGGGTAGACCCAACCAAAATGATTTTATGTTTTTTAAAAGGAAATTATATGATTATGAATTGAGTTACGATGAATGGCTTTAAAAAAAAATTATATCTATTATTTTATTAAAATTTACTAAAATATTTTATTAAATAATATTTTGTCAAAAAAAAAAAAACAAAATCACACAAAGAAAAAAATACAAATATATGTATTTTTACATAAGTCCAATTTTATATACGGAAAGCTAGAGAGCTTGACCAACATGGTAATGGGAAAGCGTGAATGTCATCAATCACAACTAATTTCTTACTAGGGACACAGGCATAGTGAGTAAAGGGAGCCATACCAACAATGGCTTTCTGAATATTTTCATTTTATATATAAAAATTTGTATTTATTCCTCACTCAAAAAATAATAGAGTAAATTATATTTTTAAATTTTACTTAAATTACACAGATTTTTTTAATTTATTTTTAAAATTTATATTTTAGTCTAATTTTTAACTTTTCGAAGAAAATTCTTTCAATAAAATAAGATATAAAAGGATATTTTAATTAAAAAATATGTATTTAAATTAATGGAGGACATTTTAAAAAAATTAAAATTAGATTAAAGTATAGCATAAATTTTTATTTCAAAGAAAGTCGGTGTATATTTTAAAAATAGAGAAAAATCTCATATAATTTTAATAAAACCCAAAAAAGATTTGTACAATTTATTCAAGATAATATTTACATGTGCCCCTCATTCAATAAGAAAGAGAAGTTAGTCATAATAAAATATATTTTTTAGAAATTAAAAAAATAATATTTGATAAGGAAAAATGAAAGTATTAGCACTAAAAAATAATAAGCTATATCAAACCCTGGTTCTATAATTTAGGCTAAACCATTATAGAATTTTAATTGGACTAGACTATATTTGTTGACAAGAGAGATAAATTGGACTTTTAAAGATAAAAATAGATTATAATATTTGTCGGCCATGTATTTAATTTATTAGTTTCTTTAAAATATTGAAGAAAAATGGCCCATTAACATGTAGCTAAAATATAGGGGAATATTTGGTTGTTTCTAAATCATTTTTAGTCATTTAATTTTCTACAAAAAAAGAATTGACTTTGTAGAATATTTTGAAGATAGTTAACTAAATCAGTTGTAAGGAAGATTTGTGAGTTAACCAAGTTAAGCAAAGTGCAAAACGTGCTTGAAAACTCACACTCCTAAATTTTAGAGATATGGATCATATGGTTAGCTAATAAAGCAATTAATCAACAAGTAAAAATATCATTTTAATCCTAAAAAAAGCTTATGTGGCATAAATTACTACTCAAATTGTTGGTTATGATCCTACATGATTATAAACATGGGCTGAAAAATTAAGAATTGGTAGATAGTTCTAGTGGGTTTAACTACTAGTTTTAGGTTTATAAATACTTTTTGTACATTTTTATTATACAAACACATTTTCAATCAATCAAATAGAGGCTTTTACATTTAATCTTTTACATTCTTGCTTTAATTTCCATAATTTATTTCTTTATTTATAGTTTTTTTTATTGCATTTATGCCTTTACTTTCCTTTATTACTTTGTCCAGTTACAAATGTTAGTTACTTTTCAAACTAGGAGCTTCCTTTAGTAGTTTAAAAACCTAAAGCTAAGGAATAGAGTCTCTTTCTTAACATATTGCTTGAATATGGGAATCAAATGTGCAACTTGGCTGATTAGCTTAGCTAATCAACCCAAATTTGCAAACAATAATTTTGGCACACTTGGTGGAACAAGAAGAAAAGTTTCTATTAAAGTTCTTATCACTTGGTCATGACTACAAGTGGTGTATGTGTGCAATCCAGAAAAAGTTTATATGACATGGATATTCCATAATTAATTGTAAAAAGAATGGTGGCCAAAAAAATTATTGACCCTCATGCTTTTGAACCTATAGTTTTGTCAAGTTCAGGCATGCCATCTTAACCAAATATGATGTCATCAACTGTTGGACAATCTGTTTTGACAACCTTATCATCAACTATGGGACAAGTGGCTCCAACCTCAGAGGAAGTGGCTAAAATAGGCTAGTTTATGGTGATGACAACATCTTTCATCAGTTAGCAAATTAACATGGGACTTAATGATTTTATATATCAAATGTCTCATCTACGAGCTGGGATTGTTAAGCCAATGGTACATAACAATGTGTACAATATTTGTGGCCAAGAGCAAGGATAGGTCCAGACCAAAGAACATTTTACATCATCATTTGACGTTCATAAGTCCATTTAACAGTTGGATCTAGTTTTGAATGCCCTAATAACCATAAATCCAGTTAACCTTGGGGCGCAAACATCGAATGAGCTTGTACTACAATTTGTTTTGTAGTATGGGCTAGTTCGCATGGCCAAAAAACTATCAAACATGTTAGCTAATCTATTTTGCCTTATGTATTACTTAATCTTATGGCTGTTAATACTACCCCACAAGTAAATGTGCGAGGCACTATAATTTATCCTATCATTGATTATGGGGGAGTTTAATCTATAGGATTAGGAGATTTTGCTGGAGATCAATATTGGAATTCATTTCCACCTTAAACAGCCAATCAAATAGTCTACCTAGCAATCTTAGAGCAACCAGTCTCTTATCAAGTAAATCTAATTCCTTCACTACGAGGGACTATGTAACACCATAATTTCTAGCTCACATCCATCATCATTTACATGTTCATGTGATATATAGTAAGAAGGAAGTGAGAAATTTCATTGAAAATAACACATTTTTTTGCATCGCGTCATGACTAAAAATTTCATTCGCTGTCATGTGGATCGTGTGAGCTCATGTTATACATCCTCATATTTAATTACATCATTACAACTCATTTGTATCACAAAAACATGCCTACAACTCATGGAAACTGAATTGGAAGGTGGAAAAAGAGGTTTCATTCTCGGCCAGAATTGGCCTCCTTTCTGGACAAACTTTGGAAAATCATAACTAAATCTAGAAAAATCGAAAACATGCAATCTTGGTCATTCTAGAAATCTTGGGATGTCTACTTCTTGAAAAAAATATTTACAAGTCATAACATCCTACACATAGAGCGTTTGACACATGAAATTGTCTAGAGGTCAGACTAGGTCCTGATGCTGTCACAATTTACTGATATGAACTTCAAAAATGTCCAATTAATTCTACAAAAATCCAATCCAAGAAAATGATACCAATCTGGAAAGCTATGGATGTCAACTAGAGAGGAAAAATATCTCCAGATCAGTTCATTAAGCCTAGATCTCAGAATTTAATAGAATAGTACTTCTGGTCAGGCAAGGCTACTGATACTGGACAAAAACTTCAAAAATTCATATCTTCCTCGCTAGGCCTTCAAATGACACAAGTCACTGTAATTTTCTAGTTTCTTTGTATAAAATTTCATGACAATTGGACATCATTTGAATATCAAATGACAGAAAATAATTTTGGACAAATTGAATAGTGCAGCAAACTAAATCCTTAAAATTTTTCAATTTCGAAAAATCATCAAATATTCTTTAGAACTTCAAAATTTATGATCTTTAGCTTCCCAGAAAGCTCTTACTAAGACCTAATTCCATGTCAAATTTTAGACCAAGACTAACTCATTTGGCCAAAAACTGATATAGGGTTCCATAATGGTCAAATTTGGCTCCATATGAGGTACCCAACTTATCAAATGGTCTTCCCTTGGTGTTGGCACCTTTTGGGCAAGTCTAAAAGCATATTTAAGACTTGTGTGAGCTACCCAAATGGTCCCAAACCTCATGCATCTCATTTTGGCCATTCAACCCTCACTTATACACATATTCATCAAACTTTAAATTCTCATTCTATAGCCTTACATATTCAAAACATGGGCTAGTGGTCATATATCATAATCATACATCTAAACATCACATAATAGGGTATTTACACATGTCTCAACATTCATAGTACATATACAGCCTCATATACATGATGAACCATCATTATGGTTCCAAAATAAACAAAACAAGACACAAGGCTGTCAATCTCTCTTCCTCATCGTTGTTGGCTCCTTTCACTGTAATTGCTTAGTCCACCTAGCATGTTAGATTATTGGAGCGGAGGCAATAAGATTCAAAATATCCCAATAGCTCATCTCCCATTCAATCACACAAATATGTACAAAGCAAACTTTTCAAATGCATGTATAGAAAAATGGAAGTTATAGACATTTTCAAAGCAACCTTGGCATGTGAATCAATCATACAAGACATTCAAGAGTTCCCCAAGTGTTTGGATTGGCCTCACACTTCTCTTCATGGATTTTAGACTTGTCTCACCCCTTTTTTAAGAGCTTTAGACTCAACCATACTCTTGGGAGCCCACTTTGCTTTTGGGAGACTCTTTGCTATGTCTCAACCAAGCTCAAGGGTTGTTGGCTTATCCTCACCAAAGGGAAGAGTTCTTGGCCTCTCCTCACTCAAGCAAACTTATACAAACATCATAGATTCATTTAAAACATAACATGGCATCAAGGACCATGGAATATAAAGGCATGCTAGCATACTTTTCTTAGCTTGAAAATACATATACACACATTCTAAATAAGCTAAACACACATCTATGCATGAGAAAAAGTGGAGAGAGCTACCTTGTATAAATCTACATACTTTTCTCCTTGGATTTCCCTCCTTTGCCCGACTATACACCCACAATTTGGTGGAGATGGTTTCTATTGGCCTAAACATGATTTAAGGGAGCCAATTAGCTTCATGAGACATATTCTAAGGCTACACAATTTACTTAAACTCTAAATTGCTCTATAAGCTCCATTATGGTCCATAAAGGCACCTAATGAAGAAACACCCCTCAAATGACTTCTAGGCCTCATCCTTTCCTTTCAAATATGATTTTTAACTCCTTTTAAGCCTCTTGGAGTCATCACATCATTAAAACAAAGGGCCTAGCATTGTGTTGCTTCTTTAGGTCCTAATATGGAACCTATGGCACCAATTCACTTTCTTTGAGTTCTAAATTTTTTCCAAGGCCTCTACTCATCTTCACTCATCACATATGACTCAAGAATGATCTTAGAAAAATTTAAAACTCTCCCTAGCTATAGGAACTTGCTTAGGCCGAGACTATGAGGGGAAGAAAAGTTTATGGCCTTCTTGATTTTTCCTTGATGGGAGACACACTTGGGAGGCTTCCTAGAGGTCTTAGAAGCTCAATCAAGTACTCACACATACAAGGAAACTCATATATCAAATCAGTTTTTACAATCCTTTCAAATGTACTACACTTTTTCTACTTAGAGTTCATTAGTTTTTCTTGCAATTTCTTTACTTTCTTGGATGGGAGGTGCATGTGGGAAGCTCTCTAGGGGTCTTAGGAACTCATACAAATATTCACATAGGCTTGGGAACTTTTAGATAAAATCAGATTTTTGCGTATATCTTTGAATCCCTAACTTCCTATTCTTGGTTCTCTTTTGCTTCTTAATTAATTCTACTTGTATCTTCCTAATCCTCACATTATAGAACACCTAATTCTACCCTAATATGGTCAGAATTTATCTCCTATATAATGGGCTCTAAGGTGAACAAAAATTCCATGGAGGAAGCAAGCAAGGAGAAGCAACAAAACAAGAAGGAATACCTTGGTTTCTTGGTTTGTTCTTCACTTGGCTAGCCTTCCCTCACCAAATCCAAAAATTTCACCTTTGCTCTGCCCTCTATACAGACCCAAAAACATCATCAAATCCATGAAAATAAAGAGGAGAAGAAGGAAGAACAACTTGTAAGAGAAAAAGCTTAAATTTTTCTACCTTTTCCTTGCTTTTTCTCTCTTCAAAATCTCCTTTTCTTGTGTGCCTAAGAAAGCTGGCTTCCTCCTCTGTTTTTGGGGCAGAAACAAAGCATGGAATGGGAGTTGCTGGAACGTGGATAAGAAGAAGAAGCTAAAAGTCACTTTATGCAACTTTTTACTTTTTACATTTTAGTCCCTTAGCTTTCTCATTTTAGGCTCATATCAACTCCTTTTTAAATCCACCTTTTCCATCATATTCCTTAGGCTCTTAATCATTCGGTCATTTTAGTCCCTTAGCTTTCTCATTCGGTCAAAGTTTTGGTCAACCGACGGTCGAAATCGCTCACCGGAGGGGTTTTAACTGTTTTAGGGGTTCCCATGATATTCGGGGCCTCTGAGAACCCCAGAAAACTCAAAATTTTCATTTAAAAAAATCCTCCTATGAGATTTCAAAACTTTTCAAAAATTACAAAAATGCCCTTACTTTCTTTGACAAATTTTTTGAGCTCTTCTGGCTCTGATTTTTGGGCATCTCAAATCTCAAATCCTTATTTTCTAATATTTAAAATTTTATCATAATTTTAGTTGGCCTCAATTCCTCCTATTTCGAGGACTTCCTTTTATATTTGGCCCATTTTTGACGTTTACGGAGAAACCGAACATCGTGTTTCTCACGTTTCGTGTTTCTCACATTTACGGAAGGATTGGATGTTATAGAATATGTATAGGGTATCTAGAAAATTAGTTAAGGAGTAGTCATGGAATCCAGTTCTACCTTTTGTAACTAACCAACCTACATATCCACACATGCTAGAACAACAGATTAGTCATTAGCCAATTTAAATCCCTTTTATACTACCCAGACAAACTAGTCCAATTCTAGTACAATTGTCGAATCCTGATCAACTAGTGATTGCTAAATCTAGACTTGCTATAAATAAGTTAATTGACCCTAATATGATTGTTGAGACTATAAGGAGGCATTTTGGCATGCAGTTAAGGCATTTTGATAGGCATGTGTATAGGAAACCATATCTTGGTTAGGTAGATAGAATAATTCCCTTGCCAATAAGATTTAAAACTCCTGATTTTACTACTTTCTCAGGTGAGGATGGTGAGTATATCATGGAACGTACATGCAAGTTTATTGCCTAAGATGATGAGGTGAATCAAAAGGAGTGTTATGAACTCTAATTATTTCCTTTATTATTAACTGAAACTATTTTCACTTAGTATTAGCCTTTGCCACCTAACTTTGTGCAGAATTAGACAAATATGGAAAGGCTTTTTCATGATAGGTTTTACATGCCACAGTAAGGGGTTAACGTAATTGATTTCTTAAAAAAAATTCAAAAAGCAAAGTAGATGTCATGTGTAATTTCCAAAGGTCAAATATGCTACCATTGTTGTATGTAACATGCATCCTAAGCTAAGAGAAAAGCTAGTAGCCAAGGAATGCTCAAACTTGACTCAAAGACAAGAGCCACTTGAATTGAGTAATTCATTATGGAAAAAGAGCAAATGAGAGCCGATCGAGGAGAAAGGGATCTATATGTAGTGTCTATTGTGGACTACGTTGATGATTTAGAAAGAATAGTTGAGGAAGAGTAGTCAAGTGATGTTTTGGTAGCAAAAATTCTGAGAGGGAAGCTATATTCCTACTAAGCTTTAAGACCTTAAAAAAAAAGAAATCATAAATAGGAAAGCAGGGAGGAGTGCTTGTTTGATATCTCCAAAGCCAATTAATTTTTTTTACTATTTACCCAAACATTAGAAGATCAAGTTACCTGATGGATGCAAAATTCTATCTACTAAGGAGTTGAAGAAAAAAAAGTGGCATTACTCTTATAGCTATACTATTATTAATTGTATTGTTTGCAAGAATGCTATCTAAAAGACTTTAAAGGATAGGAGATTTAAACTAGTTGATAAGGGTGTAGCTAAGATGATAGTAGATACAAACCTCTTTCTGGTAGTATTTACAAACATGGTTTCAACATCAAGTTCACTATTTCATTCACCAAAGTATAAACAGAAATAATTGATGTAGAAATAATGGAGAGTAAAGGAAATAACACCAGAATAGAAGAAAATGGTGGACAATTAGTAGTATAACCTAAGCAACTGAAATCTACCATTCACAAATCTAGCATTTTTGACAAATTATAAGATCCAATGTAAAAGAAGAATAGTAGGCATTTGACAAGTTATAGATTCCAAGTATAGATTCTAAGGGTGGATAAGGAACTGATTATAGAAGGCAAAAGGCAAGTAGTAGAGTTCAACATTAAAAATGGGATATCTACCTTAAGGGTAACCTTTTCGTAATGATGAATAGTTAAAGCCATAAAAAATGATAAAGTCAAAAGCTAATGCTAAAAAAGGAAATGGTTCCTCAACAAATGTGTTGAAAAGAAGTCACAACAACCATCTTAACCAGCTACTTCACCTTATACTCAAAATAGAGGAGATAAAGACAGAGATCTATCTAAAAGTTGAGATAGATGCTCAAAATGCTAAGGAAGGCTAAAGATGTGATTAAAGAAGAAGTGCAGACATAAAAGTTTGATACACCTGAACCATTATTTAGTCTTAAACCACCAAATTAGAAATATATCTTAGAAGAAGATGATCTTGGATGAAGATGATGCTAAGACATCTCTACTAGAAATTGATATCATTGGCATTATCTCAAGTAAAATCTAGGTAGATGTAGGACAACCAAAAGGCTTGAAAGGAAATGTGTTCATCGAGAGAGTCGGATGGCCAACCTTGATAGATGATAAAATATCTGAGTCAACCATGATACAATTTGAAAAACCTTTAGAGGCTAGGATCGGCTATGACCAAACACTTAAAGCCTTTATAAATTAAAGCTCATACCCATGGTAGGCCAATTACTAGAGTTTTGGTAGATGGAAGAGCTATGTTAAATGCGATACCAATCAACACAATGAAGAAATTGGGCAAAAAAACTAAAGTAGATCTAATTGACACTAACATGAAGATGACCAATTTCATAGGGGAAGTGACAACTGCAGTTGGAGTACTAGGGCTTTAAAACAACTAGTGTGGTATTCTTTATTGTAGACACCAAACCTACATATTCAATATGGGATTGGATCCATTCTAGTCGATATGTTCCTTTTCCATTACATTAACAACTTGCGCTTTGGGAAAGTGACAAAGTTGAAGTAGTATTGATTGACAAAAATCCCATTATAGCTAATGTAAAAATGGCAAAAACCATATTTTGTTTACCACATGTGGGACCCATCAAATTATCTGAGGATTACAAAGAATGGTCTTTGGAGTCTTGCAACTATAATAACAAAAAAATAATTAATAATAATAATAATAAATTTAGGGACTAAATTAATAATAATTAGACACTAGGGACTAAATTGAGAAATTATAAAATTATTAAATGGCAATGTTAAGTTTTAGCCAAATAATATAAAAAGCTACCATCACCTTTGCTTTTCTATATTCTTTTCCTTCTCTTTCACAAACTCTAGTGCTGTTTCCTTGTGCACACATTGAGGTTGTATCTTCTTCATCCAAACCATTATCCTCCATTGCATGTTCACTTGTAGCCTTTATTCAACAACTGTGCAGCTTCATTCATGTTGCCACTAGCTTTTAGCCACTGGCCATGCTTTACCATTCTCATGTCGTGGCTGTTCACAAAAATGCTATATGTGGTTTGTTCGCCATGCTCTCATTTATCCTTCATCTCATCCTCTTGTCTTCTCACTTGAGTGGCTCCTTTCTTTCATTCTTACATTATAATTGAGCCTTAACTCCATTGGTGGCTTGAAATTTATGGTTACAACTTCCACTATTATTGCTGTGTGTAAGCTTCCAAGTTGGGGCTGTGGAGTTTGATCTTTTAAAGTGTGGATTCACCCTCAAATTTTCATCTAACAAGCTCTATAGAAGCTTATTGTGAAAACCTAGGTCTAGAGTTAATAGTTATGATAGAAAACTTAGACAAAGAGTAGTGCTTTAGGTGTTAGAGAGTATAATTAGTCAACTTGATAAGTATAGACAATAATTGAGTAAGTAGAATGATGCTTTTAAGTTGCATGTAACTATAAGTGGCACTAAGCATTCTTCTTCAGTTGGAGTTCTCTTTTAGGAAGTAGGAAATAGGGACTTCTATTATTGATTCTGACCAATAAGTATACAAACATGCTCTATGTTTTTAGGTAAACAAACTTGTGTTTATAAAACTTTAATTGTGTGCTATGATTCAACAATGTGTGTATATGTAAATAAATAAATAACTATTTGAAATGTGGTGAAATATGCTAAATAATATCTTAAGCTATGGCAAAGTGCTATAAAGAGATATTGCATGAACTACAAGTAAGGTGTAAATTATGCACTTGTGAGATGCAAATGAATTAACTTGTGAAGTGAAAGTGGAGATGTATATATACATATATCCATATAAGAAGTGATAAGGGTGATGAATTATTTAAATTAGTATTTTACATCCATTTTATTAATCCTTATTTTATGGTGACTTTCTTATTTGATAATTCTTTTTTATTGTTTTATTGTTAATTATCTAAATTGCTATTTTTATTTGATTTTATTATTTATTTCTATTTTAAATAAAATAATGATAAGGATCTAGTTAGAACCTTATAGCTATTAGTGGGGATAATAGCTTAAGTGCATCTAGTATAAGCCATGATATTATGATAGCATTGAGATATGATGTATTTAATGTAAAGACTTAAGATGCATGATGTGTACAGTGATAACGTTGAGATGTGATGTATCCAGTGTAGAGACATAAGATGCTTGATGTGTATTAGGAAAGCACTAAGATGTGATATATTTAGAGTAATGGTAAGAGATATGATATTGTGGCATGATAATGCAAAGGCACTTGATGGTTCAGTTCCTTTCTTGAGACCCACTTTGTGATATTTTGTAATTATTTAAAAATTGAGTTTTATTTGAAAGCTTCTTGTTTATTAACTTACTACTCTTCATTTCAATCATAAAATAAAATATTACTTAAATTATTTATTAAACTACTTGATTTCTAAAAACTTTAAAGTACACTCATTTCCTCTTTTATGCATTTTGTTATTAATGCACTCACTAAGTTAGTGGTAGGCTTACTCCTTTCTTTTATCATTTTACAGACCAAAAGATAGGGAAGTCAGGTGATTTGGAGCTTACATGCTTGCAGACCCATTGAGTATGTCTTCAATCTTTTGCAATTAGTGTTGGACTCCATGACATGATGGCTCATAAGTGTTGGAATACTTTAGGAAGCTTATGCTTTTGTCATTTTGTGGGCCTAGTTATGGCACTTTTGTACATGTATATATATATATTACTTATAATCTCTTAATGAAATGTTATGTTAATTATAACTTGATATTATATGTATTGGTGTTAGATTGAACTATTGTGCAAGTTGAGATGTTTAACTTTTAAGGGAGATGTTGCTAGATTCTTAGTAACCCAAATGGTTTTATTAAAAAAAATATAAATCATGTAATTAAAAGTGTGTTATATGTGTTCTCATAGGTAATTGTGGGTGTAGGTTATCAAGGTAGCTAGACTATTCTAGTCTAGGTTGATTTATTCATCTACATGTCTAAATATGCTTTACATTTAGTGTCTACCAAAGAGATGCATGCAAAATAGTTTGTTCAAGGCTTTCGAGATTGCTTATTATAATATATAGTGAGGACCCATTATGACTCATATGAAGATGAAATTGAAAGTGCTAAATTGTTGAAGCTCGTAGTAAAGAAAGCAATATATTGCAATAGTCATGTAAGCGACAACATACTAAGAGCATGCTAGGTGGCCATCAAAGTCAAGGCAATGGTATTACATTAAGAGAGATTGTAGTGAGCCATCAGGGCCATCTGCAAAAGCTCCCAACATTGAGAGGCCATAGTGGACATTCATCTAGCATAACATTGAATAATGGAATTTATCGGTCACATTCTTTTTAGATTAATCAGGTAGAGGAAAATCTTTTAGGGCTTTTCTCGCTTTTCTTACTTATGGGAAAGTTCATATTAGAGTTTGTTTTAGACTGAGGAGAGTGTGTTATTAGTGTGTTAGTAAGGCCACCTCAGGAAAGACTATCCCACATTATTAGCTCAGCCATCCTTTAGTCATGTATTTTTCAATGCTACTCTCTTCTCTGATACCTAGAGCACCTTTGAAATAGATTGGGGGTCCTAGAAGTCAAGGTTCTACTAGGGCCTAGTATAATGGTAGAGGGTCCAAAGGTAGAAGTCAAGGATAAACTAGGAGAGGCCAAACCTATGTTTTTGCTATGACACATTAGGATGCTCAGACATTAAATTTAGTAGTTATAGGTATACTTCCAGTTTACTCTTTTAATTCACATGTTTTATTTGACCCTAGGATAATACATTCTTTTATATCCCTATTCTTTTCATTTTGGCTAGGTATAGATGCATCATGTAATATCCAGTTATCTAAAAACGAGAGAAAACATGATAAATGTAACGTATAATTTCTCTATAAACGAACGAAATTCACGGGATACAAAAATAAGTCCCCCGAAATGAATTAGTTAAGGTCTCAAAAAATTTATGTAGCATTCTAAACTCTTAAAAATGAGAATTTCAGGCTTAGATAGAAAGAAAAACAGAACTAAAATAAAAAATGAATTTGAACAAAATGTTGATAAAACGTAAGGGCATTTTCGTCATTTTGAGAAAATTTTGGAATCTTTATAGGAGAGCTTTTTATATGAAAGTTTTGAATTCTCCAAGGTTCTCAAAGGCCCTGAAAACCATGGGAAGTCTCGGGACAGCTAAAGCCCTCCAGTGGATGTTTTCCAATAGCGGTGAGCTTGAACTTTGACAGATTCATTCGGGAAGGTTTTAGTTCCAATTTAAGTGATTCCAAAGGAATTTTACTAAATCAGGAACTTAAATTTCATAATGTAAAAGACAGTTCTCAAAAAGGAGTTACAACAAATTAGAAATGAAAATGCTAAGAATGAAAGGTAAAATTAAAATTTTTGAAAAATGGAAGCTTCTTAAAACCTCCTTATATTTCACCCTTCTTCTCCCCTCTTCTAGAAAGACCTAATTCTGCCTTAAAACTAGAGAAGAGAGATAGATCCTAGGCACACCAAGAGAAGAGGCTTTGGAGGGAGAAAAGGCAAGGAAAAGGTAGGAATTTTCATGGAAATTTAAGCTCTTCCTTTAGCAACATGTTTCTCCTCCTTCTCCCCTTTCTCCTTATGGTTTTATTATATTTTTTGGTGCTATTTTGAGGGCAAAACAAAGGAAAAAATTTGGATTTGAAGAGAGGAGGCCAAGAAAAGTGAGAAACGAGCAAGAAAGGCAAAGGAAACAAGGTAAAATCTACATTCCATGGTAGCTACTCCTCCTTTCTTCTAACTATTTCGCCCCATATATGTAACTATAAGGGGGCTTGAATTTTAGGCAAAACCAAGGGTGAATTCTGGGAATTTAAGGGAGAAGAGTAAGAATATGTAAAGAAATTCAAATAAAAGCCATTGGTTTTTAAGATAAGGAGGCTAGGGTTTTGGTTACACCTTGAATTCTACCATGAATCTTAGTCATATTTTATGATGTTTAAGAGTTCATATAGGCTCTTAAGAAACCAACAAAGCTTCCTATATGCTTCTCCCATTAAAGGAAGCAAAGAAACCCCAAGGATGTCAAGAAGAGTGTAATGTCCAATTTTTGTTAAACGACAGAAATAGGTGTGTTTTCAAAGCAAGTCCCTCGAAATGAATTAGTTAAGGTCCCAAAAAATTTGAGTAACATTTTAGAATCCTAAAAATGAGAATCTTAGGCTCAGACAAAAAGAAAAATGGAATTAGAATGAAGAAACAAAATGTAACAAAAGGTTGACAAAACGTAAGGGCATTTTCGTCATCTTGAGCAAATTTTGGAATTCTCACAGGAGGGATTTTTAAATGAAAGTTTTGAGTTTTTTAGGGTTCTTAGAGGCCCTAAAAACCATGGGAAACCCCGAGATAGTTAAAACCCCTTCGGTGGATGTTTTCCAATGTCGATGTACCCGAATTTTGACGGATTCATTTGAAAAGGTTTTAGCTTTGATTTGATTGATTCTAAAGGCATTTTACTAAATTGGGAACTTAAATTTTATAATGTAAAATATGGTTCTTAAAAAGGAACTAAAATGGATTAGAAATGAAAATGCCAAGAATGAAAGGCAAAATGGAAAATTTTAAAAAGTCTTTCTTCCTCTACCTATATATATAGGGCGCCCCATTCTCCCACTTATTTAGCTTCATATGTTTCTGCCCCAAACCAAAGAAAAAACCCTAGGAGAGTGGCGCACAAGAGGAAGAGGAAGAGGAGGAGAAATCAAAACTAAAAGGTATAAATTTTTAGTAGTTTTTCATGCTATTTCCCTTTTAAGCCTCTTCTCCATTTCCCTTTATTTCTTATGATTATATTGAAGTATATGGATCTGTTTTAAGGGAGAAATTAAGGGAAAAATTAGGATTTGAAGAGAAGAGGCCAAAGAAAGGAGGATTCAAGTGAGAAAACAAGGAAAAACAAGATAATTTCTCCTTCCATGGTTGCTACCCCTTGCCTCCCTTCTCTCCATGTTTCGCCCCACTCAAGAAGCCATAGGAGGGCTTGGATTTTAGGTAGAACCAAGGGTGAATCTTAGGAAAAAAAGTGTGGAGAATAAGATATGCAAAGGGAATTAATAAATATCCATGAAAATTCAAGATAGAAATTCTAGGGTTTCATGTGCTTTTTGTAAAATCTGACTTGATACCTTAATTTCTATGCCTAAATTAGAGTTTAAATAAGCTCCTAAGATCCCTAGAAGTCTCCCCATGTGCTTCCTCCATCAAGAAAACAAAGCAAAGTCCATGAAGGCCATTATGCTTCATTGTCTCGGCCTAGGAGGGTTTGCATACCTAGGGAGAGTTTTAAATTTTTCTAAGTCCATTTTTGAGTCATATATGATGAATGAAAATAAGGAGAAGTCTTGGAAAAAATTTAGAAACCATAAAAAGTGAGTTGGCCTTATATATTCCATAATATGACCTAAAGTAGCAACATGTAGTTAGGTTCTTTATTTTATTTGTGTGATGACTCAAAGAGGCTTAAAAGGAGTCAAGAATCATATATAAAAGGAAAGAATGGAGCATAGAATTTATTTGATGGGTGTTGCTTCATTAGGTGCATTTTTGGAACCATAAAGGGGTTTATAGATCAAGTTAGTATTTAAGGAAGATGTGTGGCCTTAGAATTAATTCCATGAACCTAATTGGTTTCCATAAATTATGTGTGAGGCCGAGGAAGGGAGCATTGATTCAAGGAGAAAAGTGTGTAGTTGCTTCCAAGGTAGCTCACTCCTCCTTCTCTCTTGCATGAATGTATACTTGGCTTGTCTTTGAATGTGTGTATATGTGTTTTAAGCCATGAAAAGTATTCTAGCATGATTTCATAAGCCATGGTACTATAATGATGCATTATGTTTTTAAATGATGTTTATGATGCTTGCTTTGGTTTGCTAGAGTGTGGTGAAGCCAAGAACCATTAGCCATGGTGAGGATGACCCAAGAACCCTTAGAATTAGTTGAGACAAAGTAAAGAGTCTCTCAAAAGTGAGGTTGACTCCCAAGAATAAGGTTGAGTCCAAAAACCTCTTAAAGAATGGGTGAGGCAAGTCCAAAATCCACAAGTGAATGGGTGGGGCTAATCCACTTACTTGGCAAGCCTTTATATGTTTCTTGAATGATTGCATATGTTAATTTGTCCATGCATGCATTTGTAAGACTTGTTTTGTATCTTTTATGTGTGATTGAAAGGGAGATGAGCTATTGGGATTCTTCGAATCTCATTCCCTTCTCTCCAATGTTCTAACATGCTAGGTGAACAAAGTGGATAAGGCAATAGAAGCCCACACCTTGGAAGATGAGATTATGACAAGAAAGTATTTAAATTTTGTTTCTTTAAGGCCATTTAAATGAAAAATGTTGTAATCAATAGTTGTATATGTTCCATGATGTTATGAACATGTGTAATTATGTTAATATATTATGTATAAATGAGAAATTATATTATGTGAATACTAGAATGTAAATTGGGCATGTAATGGCAAATTTAGCTTCTTGAAAGCTTGATGCATTAGTGTATAAGTGGAAGTGAAATGGCCAAATTGAGATGTATAAGGTTTGAAACCACTTGGGCTATTCATATAAGTCAAATTCATACTTTTAAACTTGTCCAAGAGGTGCCAAATATTAAGAGAAGTCATTTGGACACATTTGGTATCTAATATGGAGCAAAATTGACCATATTGAAAACCTATATCACTTTTTGTCTAAATTAACTCTTCTTAATCTGAATTTGACATGCATTTAGAGCTTGTTGAGAGCTCTTTGGAAAGTTAAAGTAAAAAATTTTTGGAGGTTTATGGAATATTTGATGAATTTTCAAAGTTGAAAAATTTTCTGATTTTGGTTCAGGGTACTATTCACATTGGTCCAAAATTAAATTCTATTATTCATAGGGCAAATGCTGTCCAATTGCCACAAAATTTTATAGAGAGAAACTAGATATTTCCAGTGACTTATGTCAACTAGAATTACGCCATTTGGATGTCTAGAGAGGGAGATATAAATTTTTGAAGTTTCTGCCTAGTATCAGGCGTTCAAATAGACCTCAGGTATTGTTTGATTAGTTTTTGAGGTCTGGATGTGCTTGGACTAATATGAAGTTATTTTTTCCCTCTAGCTAACATCTATAGATTTCCATATTGATATCATTTTCATATATTAAATTTTAGTGAAATTAATTAGACATTTTTGAAGTTGATAGTAGAAACCTATATCAGTACTAGTAGCCAATCTGACCTCTGCACCTTTTTGAATGTCAAACGTCTTCTGTGTGATATTTCATGGCCTAGAAATATTGTTACATAAAATAGACATCTGTAGCTTTCTAGAATGGTAAAGAATACATGATTTTAATTTTTCTAGAATTAGTTATGATTTTTCAAAGTTTGTAACAGAAAAGGAAAAATTCTAGCTAAGGCTACTGTTATGAATTTCATGTATTCTCTTGCCTTGCACGAGCTCTAAGCCACTTTTGGTGATGGAAATGAGTTCTATCCTTATAATTAAATATGAGAATATGATACATGAACTCACATGGTCCACGTGACGTTGACGAAATTTTTATTTCTTGTGCAACAAAAAAATATTCACTTTTTAATATCATTTTCCTTGTCTCTTCATGGAATTCATGGCATGAGACATGGAGATAGTATGAAATAAATTAGAAATATATAGTGTTAAAAAGAACATATTTCTTGGCCTAAAGGGTTCAAGGCACCTAGAGGTAGTTTTAAATTTTTTCAAGCCCAATTTTGAGTCATGTATGATGAGTGAAGATGGGAGGAAGCCTTAAAAAAATTTTAAAAGCCATAAAAAGTGAGATAGTATTATAGGTTCCATATTAGGGTTTAAAGAAGCAACACCTAGTTAGGCTCCTTGATTTGATTGTGTGATGACTCCAAGAGGTTTAAATGGACTCAAGAATCATAAATGAATGGAGAGAATGGAGCCAAGATGATGTTTTCTTAAGGTTGCTTCATTAAGTACATTTTGGAACCATAAAAAGGGTTATATGAACCACCTAGCTTTTCTAGTAAATGTATGGCTTCGGAATGTGATTCAAGAGTATGATTGGCTTCCATATGATGTGTTTAAGCCAAGAGAAATGATCTCCACCTCTTTGGGTGTGTGAGGTCGAAGGAGAGGACTCAAGGTTCAAGGAAAAAGTGTGCTTGTGTAGCAAAGGTAGCTCTCTTCACCTTCTCTCATGCATGAATGTGTGCTTACATTGTCTTTAAATGTGTGTATATGTATTTTGAGCTATAAAAAGTATTTTAGCATGAGCTTTTATTCCATGGTACGATAATTATGTTTTATGCATTCAAATGATGTTTTATATGCTTGCCTTGGTTTGCTTGAGTGTGGAGAAGCCAAGAACCCTCTAACCATGGTAAGGATGAGCCAAGAACCCTTAAACTTGGTTGAGACAAAGTAAAGAGTCTCCCAAGAGTGAGGTTGACTTCTAAAAGTAAGGTTGAGTTAAAAACTCTTAGAGAAAATGGGTGAGACAAGTCCAAAATCCAAAAGTGAATGGGTGAGGTTAATCCACTCACTTGGTAAGTCTATGTATGCTATGTATGACTTACCCATATGCCAAGAATGTTTATTGAATGCTCACACATGTCAATATGCCCATGTATGCATTTTCAAGGCTTGTATTGCATACTTTATGTGTGATTAAAAAGGAGATGAGCTATTGGGATTCTTTGAATCTCATCTCCTCCTCTCCAATGTCTTAATATGCTAGGTGGAGCAATTAAGCAAGGTAATGGAGGCCACTAAGCCTAGAAGAAGAAGATTGACAACTAAGTAGATGAAAATGTGCAATTGTAGCCATATGAGTGGCACATGATGTAATTCATTGTTGTATATGTTGTATGGCTTCATGAACACATATAAATATGTAAATGTATGATGTATGAAAGAGATTTATTGCTAAATGTATGAGATAACATGATTTGGGTATGGAATGGCAAGAATTAGCATGTGCAATCTTGTGTATGGCTTAGGGTGAGAGAGTGAGTTTGAGAAATTTAGGCTTATGCACCTTTAAGACAAGTTTAGAGAGCCATTTTGGTACATTCCCACGTGCTTAAGTGGTCATGATTGTCATAGAACTTGAAATGGACCATTTTGACCCCTTTGATGACACAAAATGAGCCATTTTGCAACTTAATGTCAAGATCTGACCAAATGAACGAATTTGCTCATGAAATTTGGCACACATGTAGATATTATCCAGAGATTTTTCGGAAGCTAAATATCAGATTATTTGGAGTTTTATGGAATTAATTATGAATTTCCAAATTTGCCATTTTTTTGTTGAACTGATCCAGACACTGTTCATATGGTCAGAAACTTGAGTTGTGTCATTTATGGGCCAAATGATGTCCAATAATTATGAAATTTTACAAGCATAGACTAGACATGATAATATTTCCATGGCCACTAAGATCACCCCAATTGGACCTCTGGGTAGGTAGATATGAATTTTGAAGTTAGAGATTAATACCAAGGATGACAACTGACCTCTGGTACTGTTCCATCAGTTTCTGGTAGCTAGCAGCCCCTGTTGTGGTCTGAATTTATTTTTATCATAAATTAGAAATATGTAGCTTTCCAGAATGGTATAGTGTGCTTGATTTTGAATTTTTTAGAATTAGTTATGATTTTCAAAGTTCAAGCACAGAATTTGGAAAATCAGTTTGAGGCTGCACCATTGTGTTCTGTGTATTTACTCCCTTTGCTTGAGCGTGTCATAAGTTGTATTTGTGTATTTAAATATGAGAATGAGATGGATGAGTCCATATGACCCACAGGACTCTAAAAAAAAATTATCTATGACATAATGCAAGTATATTCATTGTTATAATGCTATCTTTCTTGCTTCATTGTAAAATACTTGTAATAAGACCTAGAAATGGCATGAGGCAAGCTAGATAAATATGGTGTTACACATCACCTCTAAATGAACTATTAATGGTGGTTACACTTATGGGAGATGCAATTATAGTTGATCATGAGTATAGGTCATGTGAAGTTCTAGTGGAAGACAATCAATTACTAGTTAACTTAATAGCCTTTGCTATAATGGACTTTGACATGATTTTAGGCATAGATTGATTATCTTCTTGTCATGCCACACTCAAATGTCATAATAAAGTGGTGAAATTTGAGTTGTTAAAAGGAGGAACTACTACCTTTTAGGCTGATTGAAGCTTTGCACCTAGTAATCTAATTTCTATTTTAGGCACTAGAAGTCTATTAAGAAAAGGATGCAAAAGCTATTTAATGATGGTTCAAGACATAAAGGTGGTAGAAGTAAGTATAAAGCAAGTACCTATGATATGTGAATTCTCTGATTTCTTTTTTAAGAAGAGTTATTGGGTCTACCACTAGACAAGGAATTACGTTCTATGTAGATTTGGTTCTTGGTACTCAGCATTTGTCTATACCCTTATGTCATATAGCTACTGTGGAGCTTAGAGAGTTGAAAGAGCAATTGTAGGATCTTCTTGATAAAGGCTTCATATGCCTAAATTCTTCTCCTTGGGGTGCTCTGGTATTGTTTGTAAAGAAGAAGGACAGTTTTATGCAGTATTGTATTGATTATAGACAGCTGAATAAAGTGACAGTGAAGAATAAATATCTGTTGGCACAAATAGATGACTCATTTAACCAACTTTAAGGGGCTCAATGTTTCTCTAAAAATTGATTTAAGGTTAGTGTACCATCAACTGAGGATCAAAGAGGATGAT
The DNA here is from genome assembly GCA_026724425.1 of Erythrophleum ivorense. Taxonomy (NCBI): domain Eukaryota; kingdom Viridiplantae; phylum Streptophyta; class Magnoliopsida; order Fabales; family Fabaceae; genus Erythrophleum; species Erythrophleum ivorense. The sequence goes on from JAIUCV010001389.1 coordinate 69,206, forward strand.
ATCTTAAAGACAACTTTCAAGATTCATTATGGGCACTACGAGTTTTTGGCCATGTCATTTAGGCTTACAAATACCTATGCAACTTTTATAGACTTGATAAACTAGATCTTAAACTATACTTAGACTACTTTATGATTGTCTTTATTGATGATATTCTTGTATACTCAAAGAATAAGGAGGAACATGAGTAGCATCTAAGGATAGCCTTACAAACTTTAAGAGAGCATTAATTGTATACTAAGTTTTTGAAATGCAAGTTTTGGTTGGACTCTTAAGACACATAGCATCCAAAGATAAATCAGTGTGGATCAGAAGAAGATAAAGGTAGTTTAGAATTAGCCTAAGCATATTATGGTGATGGAGATATGTAGTTTTCTTATATTAGTAGGATATTTGTAACACCTTACTGACTACACTCTAGTTCATCTCCCTCTAGGCTTGACTCCATATGATTTCCCCGGAAAATGACCGAAACCGTGGTATTTCACTACTTAAAGTTGGGGTTTAACCGGTCATATTTTGCCCCGTGGGTCCTGTGAACCCATCATTCACATTCTCTACTCAAACACCATTTATACCACTTGTACATAGTCTCTAACAACTCACAAACCACGGGTAAGAAGCCAAAAACTCAGAAAATACAATTTCTCAATCGGGCCCATAAATCATATTTCTGGCTCCAACTTTGGAAAATCACAACTAATTCTAGAAAAATGGGAATCAAGCAAATCATAGCTCTCTGGAAAGCTTGGGATGTTACCTTCATAATAAAAATAACTCCCAACTTCCATCTCAACGTTTAGACCCTCATTGACATCGAAATAGGAACAGATGTCCGGCTGTCCCTGCTGCTGGTGCAGTTTACTGTCATGAACTTCGGAAAGTCGTAATTAAATCCAAAACAATCCAATCAGGGCAAACTATACCAATTTGGAAAGCTACAGATGTTAACTATAGGAGAAAAATAAGTCCAGATCAGTTCAGGAGTTCTAAGACCTCGAAACCCGATAAAACAGTAACGAAGGTCAGAAACTTCCCTGATGCTGATACAGAACTTCAGTAAATCGTTTCTCTCTATAGACCTCCAATTAAGGTGCTTCCAGTTGGTATAGGTCACTGTGGATATCTAGTTTATGCTCCTAAAGTTTCATGACATTTGGACATCATTTGGTCTACGAGTGGCATGGTTTCATTTTCGGACTCAATGAACAGTACCATGACCAAAACATTGCAAATTCCCAATTTCAACAATTCACCGAATATTCTCTAGACCTCTGAATATTACCCACTCTAGCTTCCCAAGAAGCTCTCAATAGACTCTAGAGGCATGCCAAATTCCATAATAAGAAGAGCTCATCCGGTCATACTTTGATGGAGCTCGCCTAAATGGCAATTTTAGCACCACATGGAATTCAAAACGGGTCTAAATGACCTCCCACATGCTCTAACCTCTATTGGGCAAATTTAAAAGTACAAACATAGCATATATGAATTATCTAAATAACCCAAATCATCATACATTCCAATTTCACTATGCTATGGAAGAAAATACATTATTTCATATGAGCCTCAAAAGGCCAATTTATACATTCTCATTACTTTAACCCTTTATATCATCCATACATCATTTGTACATACATTTACATGTGCTCATATAGCTACAACTCCAAAAAGAATAGGTGCACTCTCATTTTGGCACCTTATACATCAAAATAACCAAAAAGCTATACATCATGCTACTATGCTCTTCTAGGCTCCGTGAGGTGTACTCGCCTCTCCCTGAACACCACCTGAATAATAGGATGGGAGGGGAAGGGGGTGAGATTCGGGAGAATCTCAATAGCTCATACTCATTCAAGATGCAATCAAGGCATATACTAGTCAAACATGCAAATAAATCATCATAACACGACATATGTGTTTCATGCCATGAAATCAACCAATGCCAAGACGAAGCTCTAGGGACTTTCGGTCTAACCTCACCCGAGCTTTAGGACTTTTGGATCGGCCTCACCCTTGGTTTAGGGACTTTTGGCTCCTCCTCACCCGTCTCAAGGGACTTTCGGCACCACCTCACCCAAGCGATTTCCACAATCATATCATAAGCATATTGGTACCGATATATCAAGGCAAAATCAATGGCATATCTCATCATTCAAGCACATACTCAACATAATGACTATTACACAACCAAGAATGCAACAAGAATAGAGTAGAGAGCTACCTTCTCAGATCACACTAGCCTTCCCTTTCAATTTCTCCTCTCCCTCCTTGATTTCACACTCACAACAAGGTGGAGTTTCTTCCTTTGGGCCTAGGCATAACAAGAGCATCAAGTCATTCTCTCATAGCTTAAATGACTCTCACAAAGCTAAAAGAGACTCTTCATCAAAGTAAACCCTCACTACCCTTACAGATCTAGGGATTCTCTCTCTCGAACTCTACTCACTCTCCTTCCTTTCTCAAGCTCTCCGAGAAGAAAGCAAGGAAGAAGAATTGAGGATAAATGAGTTCTACCCTCCTTCTAGAGTAGTTTTCCTATTTCCCTCTTCTGAACCTCTCCTAACTCAGCTTCTAAAACCGTAGAAAGAGAAAGTAAGAGGAGGAGACAACAGGCTAAGGAGAAAAGCTAGGGAAATCTAAAGATTACTCACCTCTTTGCTTGATCTCCTTGCTTCTTGGCCTCTCTCTCTCTCTCCACCGCTCTCTTCTCTCTCTTTGGTCGAAGCTCAGGTCGGTTCTAAGAGAAAGGAAAAGTTTAGACTCTTTAAAAAGTCAAAATCTCTCTTTTTACGCTTTTTCTGGACCGCTCTCGCTATAGCGAGTCATCATCCTCGCTACGGCGAGCTCGTGCAAGTTCCAGACTTTTGCCTTCGCTATGGCGTCGCTACGGCGAGCTCGGCCTGTTCCAGACCTCTGCCTTCGCTATAGCGCCGCTATGGCGAGCAACTCCCTGGTTTCTGTATGGAATGTCGCACTCGCTACAACTATGCATCTAGATAACTTCAAAAGCATGTGCAAAACTACCCACTCATTACCTAGAGATTGTTGTAGCGATCTTTACTTTAAAAATATAAAGGCATTACTTGTATAGTAAAACTTATGGAATCTATACTAATCATATGAGTCTCAAGTACATCTTCCCACTACAAGATTTGAATTTTAGGCAAAGGATATGGAGCTTTTGAAATATTATGATTGTCATATTTTATACCACTTTGCCAAAGCTAATATGGTTGCTAATGCATTAAGCAAAAACTTAAAGGGTAGCTTGGCTCATATAACTGAAGTCTAGAGGCTAGTGGTGAAAGAGTTCTAGAAGCTTGTTCAAAGAGGAGTAAGGTTAGAAATCACAAGATCTACCACTTTGTTAACCTATTTCCATTTTTGCTTTAGCCCATTAGATAGAATCAAAGCTATGTAAGACCAAGATCCTTAAATGAAGAGGAGTATTGAAAAAGTTCATGAAGGGAAGTTACAAGAGTTCCTAGTGGATTCTAAAGGCATTTTGAAATGTGGTCACAAGTTATGTGTGCTAAATGTAGAAGACTTGTGGAGCGAAGTGTTAGAAGAAGCTCACCACTTAACCTATACTTTCCACCCAAGTTCTAATAGAATGTACCAAGATTTGAAGGAGTTGCCTTAGTGGAAAAGGATGAAAAAGGATGTAGCATAGTTTGTATCTAGGTGCTTAGTGTGTTAGAAAGTAAAGACTAAATATTGAAATCTAGTTGGTTTGCTTCAGCAAATTGAGATATCAGAGTGGAAGTAGGAGAGAATTACTATAAACTTTATGATTAGATTATTTAAGACTATTAAAGGTTATGATTTAGTACGGGTGATTGTAGACCACTTGACTAAGTCCATACACTTCTTGCTTATAAAAGCCACTTATAATGTAGCTTCATATGCTAAGCTTTACTTAAATGAGATTGTCTCTCTTCTGGTGTGTCAATGTCCATTATCTTAAATTGTAGGACAATTTATAGCTAAGTTTTGGAAGTATTTTCAGGAAGTGTTAGGTACTTGTGTAAATCTAAGCACTACCTTTCATCTTCAAATGAATGAGCTATCAAAACATACAATTTAGATATTTTGTGCATGCGTCTTGGACTTTGGTGGGAGTTAGGATAAATACTTGCCTTTAATAGAGTTCGCTTAAATAACAGCTATCAATCAAGCACTCAAATGACTCTTTTTGAAGCATTGTATAGTAGGTGTTGTAGTTTGCCTATTAGGTGGTTTAAGTGGGTGAGTGGAAACTTTTAGGCCTAAATGTAATTTAGGAATCAGTGGCCAAGGTGAACCTAATCTATAAAAGGTTATTGATTGCTTAGAGTAGCCAGAAAGCCTACACCAATCATAGAAGGCATGGACTAGAATTTGGCATTGGAAACTTTGTGTTCTTAAAAGTATCACCAATGAAAGGTATACTACAGTTTGGAAAAAGAGGAAAATTGTGTCCTAGATATATTAGATCCTTCTAGATACTTGAGTGAGTAGGAGTTGTAGCTTATTGTTTGGCTTTTCCACTAAATTTTGCAAATGTTCACCTTGTCTTTAATATATTAATGCTTCAATCGAAAACAAAACAATTGGATGAGTAGCTCTCTTATGAAGAGCAATCCATGGCTATAATTGATAAATAAGATATAGTTTTGGTAAAAGTGGTATGGTAGAATCATTTTAAGCAGGAAATAACTTGGAAAGTTGAAGAGGATATGTATGAAAAGTACCCTTATTTTTTTGAATATCGTGGTAAGTGACTTATTTGAAATTTAGAGATCGAATTTCTTAAAGGAGAAAGAATGTAATAACCAATAAATAAATAATGATGATGATGATGATGATGATGATGATGATGATGATGATGATGATAATAATAATAATTTTAGGGATTAAACTAATAGTAAATTTAAGGACTAAATTGAAATATTATAAAATTGTTAAATGGCAATGTTAGGTTTTAGCCAAATAATATAAAAAGCTATCATCATCTTTGCTTTTCTAGATTCTTTTCCTTCTTTCTTATGAACTCTAGTGCTATTTCCTTGTGCACAAATTGAGGTTGCATCTTCTTCCTCCAAACTGTCATCCTTTATCACACGTTCACTTGCAGCCTTTGTTTAACAATTGTGTAGCTTCATTCATGTTACCACTAGCTTCTAGCTACTAGCCATACTTTACCATTCTCATGTCGTGGTTGTTCACAAAGAGGCTGTATGTGGTTTGTTCACCATTCTTCCATTTGTCCTTTATCTTATTCTCTTGTCTTTTCACTTGAGTGGCTCCTTTCTCTTATTCTTCTTGCATTATCATTGAGCCTTAACTCCATTGGTGGCTTGAAATTTATATCTTCCACCATTATTGTTGTGGGTAAGCTTCTAAGTTGGGGCTTTTGAGTTTGATCCTTCAAAGTGTGAATTCACCCTCAAATTTTCATCTAACAAGCTCCATAAGGTATAATCTAAGCTCAATTGAATTATAGGAGCTTCTTATGAGAAACTTATGTCTAAAGTTTGTAGTTGTGATAGAAAACTTAGACAAAGATTGAGGCTTTAGTGTTAGAGAGTATAATTTGTTAATAAGTATAAACAACAATTGAGTAGCTAGAATTATGCCTTTGTATTGTATGTAACTTTAAATGGCATTAAGTATGCTTCTTTAGCCAGAGTTCTCTCTTAGGTAATAGGAAACAGGGACTTCTATTATTGGTACCAACAGGTGAGTGTATAAATAGCAAAGTGGTACTTTCATTTCATTCCATATTATGCTTTTCTAGCCCAACCTTCATTTTTATGATTTGTATGCTATGCATTTTTTGGGAAACAAATATATATTTCTAAAACTTTAATTATATGTTATAATGCAAAATAAATAAATGAATATTTGAAATGTGGTGAAAATATGCTAAATTTGACCCGGTATACGATTTAGGCCATCGGTTGACCCAAACTTTAACATGATGATTCAAAATGGCTTTAAAACTTATAAAATTAAAATTAAATATTTTTAATAAACTAGAGGACTTAAATTTTCATATAGAAAAGATAGTTTTAAAAAGGAGCTCAAATGAGTGAAAATGGGAAAAATGAAGTTAAAAGGCAAAATAGGAATTATGAAAATTGTTATAACTCACTCCCTTCTTTTTAAAATAGGCTAGCTATATCCCTAACTCTCCAAAATAGACCTTGAAGCTTTTGGACCAAAACAAAGAGGCCCACCAAGGAGAGGAGGAAGAAAAAGGAAAGAAGGCCAAGAAAAAAAAAAAGAAAATGGCATTTTTTCATGCTCTTGCCTTCACCAACTTGGTTCTCCTCCTTGAGCTATTTCTTTTGATGGTTTTAGTTTTTAGAAAGAAGCATTTTTGCGGTTGATTTGTTGGAGGAAGGAGAGAGTTTGAAGCAAACAAGCTAAGCATTAAATTTCTCTCTTGAAAGCCTTTAAAATAAGCTATGTTTTATAGTAGGAATTTTCCTCCATCTTGCCTTTTCCTTCTCCATAGCTTTGACTAGACCTAGAACCATATGGGGGAAGATGATTCTTAGCCATAGCAAGGTTGACCCAAGGGTTTTAAGGCATGGAGAATTCGAATATGCAATTAGAATCAAGAAAGGAGCACTAGAAATTAAGATATGAAAATTAGCGTTTCAATTGCACCTTGAGAATTTTAGAACCCTAGGAGGATAATTTAAGCTATATTAAATCATGTCTAGGTTGTAGAGAAGTCAAGGAATATGGATATGCTTCTAACTCTCAAGCAAAACAAATAAAACTTTATATAGCCCCCATTGAAGTCATGGTTCAGCCAAGTTATGGATGAGCAACCTAGGGAGTGTTTCTTTGAATTCTAATGAATTTAGAGGCTTAAATATGAAGAATAAATTATTATGGAACCATTAGTTTGAATTTAGAAGCCTTATTTGAAAGGTGAAAGTTTAGGATTCCATTATGCATAAAAAGCAACTTGGTGCTAGGCTCCTTGATTTGAGTTTGTGATATCTTTAATGAGTTCAAATGGAATTCTATGACTTATATTGAGTGAGAAATTAGAGCTAAGATAATAAATTATATGAGTTGTTTCATTTTGCCATTAAATGGAACCATATAAAAGCCTAAAACTAGAATTGACATATGTAAGGCTTATGTGGGTCTAGACATGGTTCCATTGATGCATTTGTGTCTTGTTTGATGTGTCTAGGCCAAGTAAGCCATGCCTCTCCCAAGTGTGTTTGTGAGACCGAGAAAGGGAAGTGAGAACCAATGAGGGAATTTATGCTTCTTGAGTAAAGGTAGTTTTTCATCCATTCTTTTATAGCTATGTTAGTTGTTTGATTGTCATTGATTGCTTATATATGTGGATGGATTATGAATTATGTCCATTACTCTTGGTTTGATAACTTGATGCAATTATGTTACATGGAATGCATTTGAAATATGAAATAGCTCTTAATGAGTGAGGTTGTGCCAAAAGTCTTTTAATATGGGTGGGATGAAACCAAAAGTCCTTAAGTATGGGTGAGACAAGGTTAAAAGTCTCAAGAATGAGTGAAACTAAGTCAAAAGTCCTAAAAGTGGGTGAGACTAATTTATAAGTCCCAAATAATTGGGTGAGATTAAACCAAAAATTTTTAGAGCTTATTTTTACTTTGATGGTTCCATATGACTTCAAATATTTGATTATATTTGATATTTGAATGCCTATCATGCATGCTTTCTCTCTTTGACATGATAACATGCCTTATAATTGTGCTTGAAGGGTGAATGAGCTATTGGGATTCATAGAATCTCACCCTCCTCCATATTACTTCTAATCATGTCTAGAGAGCTCTCAAGGAGTCAAAAATGGAGACTAACAAGCATGAATTACCTTATTTTGACAATAGTTTTGGTTTATATGTAACATGTTACCAATGAGAGATTGTACATATTATTTTTGTGATGTAAATATTCTCACATATGTAAAAGTATGAGGCTATGATGTAAATACCATTTTTGAATGTAAATATGCAAGAATGTGCAAATTAGATATGTGTGGGCCTTAGAAAGTGCATGTATATTGACAAGTGGATGAGTTATTTTAAGTTGCATGATATTTGGGACTTGATGAAATGGTCATATATGTTGTATTTCATATTTGAGATATGTTCAAATAGTCACATGCAAAGAATAAATCCATTTTGAACCATTTGGAACCAATTGTGTACCATTTTGAGCCACTTTCTAACCTTTAACCAAAATTTGACCAAATGAATGAGTTTTTAGATGAAATTTAGCAAGAATTTAGATCTCATTTAGATCTTTTCATAAAACTAAAGAATACAATTTTTAGAATTCCATAGAATTTATTATGATTTTCCAAAGTTCATTAAAAATTGTAGAATTACCTAGGTACTGTTTATATTGTAAGTTTTGGCTTTTTTTGTGTGTATTTGATGTGGCAAATGAACTCCAATGTTCATGAAATTTTACAAGCATTTCATAGCCACCGAGTTTGCAGAAAACAGAGTTGTGTGGCCAAAGATATACATGCTTAAAATTTCAAGTCTGGTTGTGCTTGAGAATCTAATGTAGTTACTGTTCCACTAGATTTTTGTGGGCTAAATGAGCTTGCTTTGATATGAGATCTTTACAAAATGTAGTTCATGTCCTGAACTTTCCATAGCGTCCTAATTTGCACAAATAAGAGTTTTTTAGCTTAAGATATGAATTTTTGAAAGTAGTAGCTAAAATATGAATGCATGAGAAATGGTGCCATTATGTTAGTTTGAACTGCAAAGCTTGAGATCCAAAACTTATGCATCTTCTCATGATGTTTCATGTTGAACAGATTTGTCTAGGATGAAATTTGAGATTTCTATGTTGAAGTTATTTATTTATGCTCAATTGGAGTAGTTGGCCTTTAATGTCGGTTTATTCTACTGCTCAAAGTATTACCAATAAGAAATTGATGTTGTAAGGCACATTGTAATGTAAATATGTGCTATTTCTTTATGGTTTGACATATTGTGATAGCACTGAGATGTGATATATCTAGTGCAGAGACTTGAGATGCTTGATGCATACTAGGAAAGTACTAAGATGTGATGTATCTAGTGCAGTGGTAAGAGATATAATATTATGGCATGATAATGCAAAGGCACTTGGTGGTTTGGTTTCTTTTTATGAGACCCATTCCATGATACTTTTTAATTATTTAAAAATTAAGTTTTATTTGAGAACTTCTTGTTTATTATCTGTTGCTCTTCATTTTAGCTATAAAATAGAATATTGCTCAATTTGTTTATTAAACTACTTGATTTCTAAAAACTCTAATGTACACTTGTTTTTCCTTCTACGCACTTTGTTATTTATACATTTACTAAGCTAATGGTAGACTTACTCCTTTCTTTTATTATTTTGCAAACTAGTAGGTAGGAGAGTGAGGTGGTCAATGATATTCCATATAGGCTAGCCTTATTCATAATTGAGGATAGGATTGAACAATTTGCCCTCAATACACTTGGGGGTCAAAAAGATATTCTAGAATCTTTAACAAGCCAACCTTCAGTCAAGAGGCAAGTCTCTAGCTTTGAGGCTCAAGATCCTTTAATTAACATCAATTGGGTATTGATGCAAAGCTTAGGTTAACGAGAATTAGTGGCTTGTTAAATAAGGAAAACCAAAATTAGCTTATCAATCTCATAAAATAGTATAAAGACTAATTTGCCTAGGAATACCATAAAATGTCTAGATATATAGTTGATTGTCAATTACTGGTTAAGGTAGGGTTTGAACCACACAAGCAACCAACTAGGAGATTTGATCCAAAACTATTGTCAAAAATTAAGGAAGAAATAGAGAGATTGTTGAAAGCAAGAATTACATGTATAGCTAGGTATGTGGAGTAGCTTTCAAACATAGTTTCTATCATAAAGAAGAATAGGCAACTTAGGATTTGCATAGATTTTCGAAACTTGAACTTGGTTACCACAAAAGATGAATATTTCTTGCTAATAGCTGTTACATTGATTGATGCAACAATCAATCATGAGATTCTTACTCTTATGGATGGATATTTAGGCTATAATCAAATTTTTGTAGATGAAGAAGACATTTATAAGACAACATTCCATTGCCTTAGTGCATTGGGTGTTTATGAATGGCTTGTAATGCCATTTGGCTTAAAAAAGATGTGTAACACCATAATATATTAGTCTTTCTAGATCCTCTTTGGATATTTATGTGCTTGATTTCATTGGAGAATAAGGAAAACTTTATTAAAAATAATGGAATTTCTTGCGTTACGTAAGGTTCAAAATTTTTGTCTTGCATCTCGTGGCCCATACGAGCTCACCTATGTCATTCTCCAATTAAAATACATTCATACAACTCAAAACCATCTCAAAATGTCACAAAATTCCCGAGCTTGGATCATCCACACACATTTTCACAAGTTCAGCCTCGGGTCCACTGATATAGAGTTTTGTCATCAATTTTGAAAAATTATAACTAAATCTAGAAAAATAAAAAATAAGCACATTATACCATTTTGGAAAGCTACAGATGATGAATTTATGCTAAAAATAAGTACAAACTAAAACAAGAACATCTAGCTACTAGAAATCAATGGAACAGTACCAGAGGTATTGCTACATTATTGGTATTGACTTTGAATTTCAAAAATTCATATCTCTCTGCTCAGACATCTAATTGGGGTGATCTTGGTGGCCATAGAAATATTATCATGTCTAGTTTATTTTTATAAAATTTCATGAGCATTAGATACCATTTGGCCCTCAAATGACATAAGAGAAAAAATTGACCATATAAACAGTAATTATACTAGAATAGTAGAAATTTGGAAACTTTAAAAATTCATAATTAATTCTATAGAGCTCTAAATAATATGTTCTTTAGCTTGCCAAAAAGCTTTGGATGAGATCTATTTTCATGCCAATTTTCATGAGGAAATTCATTCATTTGGTTAGATCTTGACATAAGGTTGCAAATTGGTCATTTTTGTGCTTCTTAAGGGTCACAAAGGGTCCATTTTAGCTTCCAAGACTTCCAAGGCCATCTGAGCACATGGGAAAGCATCAAAATAGCCTATTAAACATTTCTTAAAGGTCCATAAATCCAGATCTTGCAAATTCACTCTTCCACTCTAAGGTTCACACAAGAGCATACATGAGTAATACTTGTCATTCATTGTCAAAAACATATCTCATTCATTTGCTTCCAATTCTCATATATACATCACATATCCATATATTTATACATGTTCAAGAGATTAGATGTCATATACATCATTGAATTACATCTTGTGACAACAAAGTAGTTATAAAAAAACAAAATAACATATTTCCTTGTCATTCTCTCATCTTCCAACTTGGTGGCTCCTATTTCCTTGCTCACTTGGTCCACCTAGACATGTTAGATAATGAGGAGGAAAGAATGAGATTTTAGAAATCCCAATAGCTCTTCTCCCTTTCAAGCACACATAATGGATGCAAATTCAAGTCTAAAAATGGATCATGACTATCTTGAAATGCATAAACATACATGGAACATTTTTTGCATTCAAGAAGTCACATATAACATACATAGGCTTGCCAAGGCAATGGTTTAGCCTCACCCATTATCTTTGAGATTTTTGTACTTGCCTCACCCATTTTCTTAAGAAACTTTTGACTAAGTCTCACTCTTTTAGAGACTTTTGGCTTTGTCTCATCCACTCTTGGTGACTTTTGGCTCATCCTCATCCTAGTTAAGAAACTTTTGGCTTCACCAAATTCAAGCAAACCAACACATATTCATAAAGCATCATTCAATTGCATAAGTAAAGCATCATGGTACCATGGCATATAGATACATGCTAGAAATATCTTTCATGGTTTAAACATACACACATATATTCAAAGACAAGAAAAACACCTAATCATGCATGAGAGAAAGAAGAGAGTGCTACCTTGTACATAAGAACACACTTTAACTCTTGGAACTCTTTCCTCTCCCTTGGCCAAACACTCACAAGAAGGTGGAGCTTGATTCCTTTAGCCTAAACACATTAAATGAGATCTAGTTATGCTCTTGGAACTAATTCCAATGTCACTCATGCATTAGAAAAGCTAGATGGCTTATATGATTCAATTATGGTTCCATAAGGCACCTAATGAAGCAACCTTAGGAAAACATGATCTTGGCTTCATTTTTTCCTTCCATCTATGGTTCTTGACTCCATTTAGACCTCTTGGAGCCATCACACAATCAATTTGAGGAGCCTAGCTACATGTTGCTTCTTTAAGTCACAATATGGAACTTATACCTCCATTTCATTATCCATGACTTTTAAAATTTTTTCAAGGCTTCCTCTCATACTTTCCCATCATATATGATACAAAACTAAGTTTGAAAAAAATTAAAACACTTCCTAGGTGCATAAGCCCCTCTAGGTCGAGGCTATGCTTCCATATGGCACCAATAGAGTTATTTTGATTTCTTTGATGGGAAAAGCATGTGGCAGGCTCTCTTAATATCTTAGAAACTTATATGAACTCCTAAACACCTTAATTTATGGCTAGGACTCATCTTACAAACCAAGGTACAACTAAAACCTTAGGTTATGCATCTTGAAAAATCATGATTCTTTCTTTGTTTTCTTTGCATATTCTTATTCCCTACACTCTAATTCCTAAGATTCATCTTTGGTTTGGTTCAAAATTCAATCCTTCTTTCCTATCCATACATGGGGTGAAATACACAAGAAGAAAAACAAGGAAGGGTAAGCATGGAAGTAGCAAAATTACCTTAGTTTCCTAGCTTTTCTTGAATGCTCTTCCTTTTTCTTAGATTCTCCTCTCCAAACTCAAAATTCTCCCATTTGGTTTGATCTCAAAATAGCACCAAAAACTTCAATAAAACTATAGGAAGAAGGAGGAGAAGGAGGAGAGCAAGTTTACTAAAGAGAAGACTAAGAAAATCTATGAATTTCCATACCTTTCACTTGGTTTCTCTTCTCCTTTCTCCTTTCCTCTTGTGCGCCTTTCTCTTTCGGTCTCCCTCTCCATTTTTGGCTGAAGTAAAGTTAGTCAAGTGAGGGAGAGAAAGAGGACGCATCATATATAGGGAGAAGGAATTAAAATTGTTCATTAAAATTCCCATTATGTCTCGTAAACTTGGCACTTTTGTTTCTGGTTCATTTTCATTTTTGATAACTATCTTTTCCATCATAAAATTTAGGTTCTCTAACTTAAAATGCCTTTGAAATCACTTAATTTGGAGTTAAAACCTTCTCGAACAAATCGGTCAAAGTTCGGGTCAATCATTGTTGGAAAACGTCCACCGGAAGGGTGTTAACTGTCTTAGGGCTTCTCATGATTTTCAGGGCCCCTAAGAACCCTAGGAAACTCATTTTTTTCCATTTAAAAATTTCTCTTTTGGGTTTTCTAGAAAGTGCCCAAAATTACAAAAATGCTATTACGTTTCATTATATTTTTGTAAAATTCCGTTTGGTTATTCTGACTTTGGTTTTAGGGTACCTCTGGCCTTAGATCATCATTATTTGAAATCTAGAATATTATTCTAATTTTATTGGACCTCAAATCCTTCTCTTTAGGGGGCTTCCTTTTGTATCTGGTGAGTTTCGTACGTTTATGGAGAAACTAAACGTTACATTTCTAACGTTTTCTCATATTTTCAGAGGATCGAATATTACAAAATGCAGGTAGCATGTACTAATGGGTGATGAAAGCTATTTTTCATGACTTACTTAGTAAGAGTATGGAAGTTTATATAGAAGATGTGGTGGTAAAATTTAAAGATTTTTATCAATATTTAGCTGATATAGAGCAAGAATTCAAGAGGATGAGACTTCATATTTGGAGTTTCAAATGGAAACTTCCTTGCTTTTCTTGTACATCAACAAGAAATTGAAATAGATAGAAACAAAGTTAAGATAATTTTAGAGACAAGACCACCATAAAATAAGAAAGACTTGCAACTTAATTAGTAAGATAAACTTTTTAAGAATGTTCATTTCCAACTTAGTTAGGAAATTAAAAGTCTTTTTATCTTTATTAAAGTTGAAAGATGCTGATGAATTAATCTGGGGAGAATAATAGCAAGAAGCTTTTAAACAAATCAATCAAAGCTTAGCTAACCTACTAGTCTTGGTTACTGCTATGCTAGGCAAACTATTAAAGCTCTACATCTCACTTGTTAAGGAATCCATTAGTTACATTCTTGCATAGGATGCCAAGGATGAAACTAAAAGAACTATTTACTATCTTAGTTAATTATTGAATAATGCTAAGATTATAAATATTTCAGTGGAAAAACTATTTCTTTCTTTGCACCATGCATTTTAAAACTTGAATATTATCTTTTATCTAAAGAAGTCTAAGGTATATGTAAAATTGACATAGTAAAATATTTACTTGAGAGATTTGTCTTACAAGGAAGATTAATGAAATGGGCTATTAAGTCAAATGCTTTTACTTTAAAATAAATTTCATTTAGGGTCATCAAAGGGCATGCCTTAGCTAATTTTTTAACTCAATATCCATGTGTTGATGTTAAAGACCCTGTAGTAGAAGCAAATAATTATGTACAATTCAAACACTAGGTATTAGCATTTAATTAAAGAGCTACTGGAGGCAGAAGTTACTATCACTAGCCAAATTGGTCAGATTGGGAAATTTATGTTCCAATTGAAACTAGGTTGTTTAAATAATCAAGTTGAGTATGAGGCCTTAATTATTAGGCTCAGATTGTTGATATCCATGAAGACTCAATTCATCCAAATAATGGGATATTTTTAGCTAGTCATTAAATACCTTACTAGATAGTATAATTGCAACAATATAAACTTATCACATTATTATGAAATGGCTAACACTCTTCTTTAGTAGTTTATTGATGTGATAGTTATGAATATACCTAAAGTAGAAAATCTAGAAGCTAACGACTTAAACCAACGAGCTTCTGGATTCAAACCTATGAATTTTGAAAGTGATCAGAAATCCTTCAAATAATGAAGTTGTAGCTATTGATCAATAATCAACTGTTGATAATTAAAAAAATGGAATAATCAGCTATATAAAGAATCCCTTATCTTTAATAAATTTCAAGTTCAAATAAAAGGTCCTAAGATATGTTTTAATAGATAATAAGTTATACAAAAAGAGGCATGAAGATTTGTTGCTAAAATGTTTAGGCAAAATGAAAGTTATGGGAATCATGGGAGAATTTCATGAGGGAGTTTATGGCTCTCATAAATTTGAACATACGATGGCTATTATTAGCCAACAATAATCATTAATTGTTTTAAAGACTGCGAGCTAATGAATTACATCTAGTTATTAAACCTTGGTTGTTTAGAGGCTGCGTTATGGATCTGATGGGAAAAATTTATCGCCCTTCATCTAAGCGGCATGCCCTTATTATTGTAGCAATAGATTACTTTGCAAAGTTAGTGGAGGCTCAGCCAATGGTAAATGTTACACAAACTGATATGGTCATATTTATTTAGCAATAAATCATCTCTTCAAACTATAATAGTTGATCAAGGTGCAATGTTCACAGGGGAAAGTGATGGCCTTTATTTGAGAATATGGTATCAAAATGATCCATTTAGCTCCATATTATGCTCAAGCCAATAGGCAAGTCAAGGTTACCAATAAAATCCAAATTGATATGATTAAAAAAGCTTTGGAAGACAAGCCCAGAAGATGGCATGCTGTCCTATCTAAAGTACTTTAGGCATATATAAATTCTAAGTGTACAATGACTAGTCTTATCCCATTTTGGCTAACCTATGGCCAAGATGCTATTTTTCCTCTAGAGATTATGTAAAATCTCTCAGAGTGACCAAGAAAAATGATTTGGAACCAAGTCATTATCATCAATCCCTTTATTTGGAAATGAAATTAAAGATCAATTAATGACCATTGATAATATTCAAATGAATAAGATGAAAGTGGCAAAAGTGTACAACAGGTAAGTCAAACATAAAAAGTTTGTTGAAGGAGAACTAGTTTAAAAAATTATTTTGCTAATTAGTATTAAAGATCCTGAATTTGGCAAATGATGACCAAACTAAGAAAGCCCTTTCATTAGAGTCAAGTTATGCATGGTGGAGCTTATTGATTAGTTAACATGAAGGAAAATAATTAAGTCAAAACATATTAAAAAAACATACTAGCTTGGTCCTTGGTGTAACACCATCATTTCTAGCTCATACCCATTATGCCTTACATGCTCATATGAGATATTAGGAAGAATAAAGTGAGATCTTCCTCATTGGATTCTTACATTGCCTAGAGTTGCGACATGGTTAAAAATTCATTTCAGTGTCACATAGACCGTGTGAGCTCATTCTATGCATCCTCATATTTAATTGCACCATTACAACTCAATTCAATCCCAAAAACATGCTTTCAGCCCATGGAAACCAAAAAGAGGTATGGAACATGCATGTTCACTTTCGGCCAGGCTTGGCCTCATTTCTGGGCAAAGTTTGAAAAATCACAACTAATTATAGAAAAATTGAAAACATGTAATCTCAGTCATTCTGGAAATCTTGGGATGTCTACATGCTAAAAATATGTACAAGTCATACATCCCACACACAGGACGTTTGACATGCAAATTGGTCTGGAGGTCGGACTGGTCCTGATGCTGTCACAGTTTACTGATATGAACTTCAAAAATATCTAACTAATTCTGAAAAAATCCAATGTAAGCAAATAATACCAATATGGAAATATGTGGATGTTAACTAGAGAGGAAAAATATCTCTAGATTAGTTCATCAAGCTAAACTCTCAGAAATCAATGGAATAGTACCTCTGGTCAGGCAAGATGACTGACACTGGGCAGAAACTTCGAAATTGCATATCTCCCTCTCTAGACTTCCAAAGGAGGTGCTTCTAGTTGATATAAGTCACTGTGACTGTATATCTTCTGCCTATAAAATTTTGCAGCCATTGGACCATGTTTGCCCCTCGGATGACACAATTTCACAACTGACCAAATGAACAGTGCTGATGCAAAATCTGAAATTCTGATACCAACTTTGAAAAATCATAGAAAATTTCACAGACCTCCAAATGACTTGATCTTTAGCTTCCTAAAAAGCTCTAGACAAGATCTAGTCACATGCCAAATTTTAAGGCAAGAAGAGGTCATTTGGTCAGACTTTGATATAAGGGGGCAAAGTGCCACTTTCCTTTGCTAAAAGAGGGCTATTAGGGTTCAACTTTGCTTCTCCTACCTCTAAGGCTCTATGAGCACATGGGAAAGTATCAACATAGGCTATCAAAATGGTCAAATGTCTAACAACCTAGATTTGCAAAATTCACTCTCCCACACTAACACATACACCATGTACATAATGCCAAGATCTTGCTATTCATAACAAAACTTGCTACATCCTTCAAGATGGTTCTAATTCTCATAGATATATGATAAATACATTCATTTTCAAGTATTCATACTTGCTACATCATGTACATCATTAGAGTACATCTCTTAGCTTAACTACAAAATAGTGACAACATGACTACTTCACAACTCCTTTGTCAATTTTCTAGCTTCAAGCTTAGTAGCTCCCATCTCTTGTCCCACTTGGTCCATCTAGCATGTTAGGATAGTGGAGAGGGGGAGTGAGATTCAAAGAATCTTAATAACTCATCTCTCATTCAATCATACATAGAACATGCATTACTAGTCTCACACATGTATGCATGGGCATATTAGCATGTGAAATCATAAGAAAAGCTTTTTCAACATTTGAGTAGGCCATTCATAACATACAAAGGCTTGCCAAACAAGTGGATTAGCTTCACTTATTCACTTGTGGATTTTAGACTTGCCTCATCCATTCTTTAAGAGGTTCTTAGACTCAACCTTACTCTTGGAAGTCAACCTCACTTTTGGGAGACTCTTTACTTTGTCTCAACTAACTTTAGGGTTTTTGGCTCATCCTCACCGTGGCTAGGAGGTTATTGGCTTTTCTATACTCAAGCAAACCAAAAAAATCACATAAAACATTATTAAAATACATAAGGCATTATCATGCTATCATACTTTTCATGGTCTAAAACATACATACACACATGCAAGATAATGTAAGCACACATCTATGCATGAGAGAAGGTGGAGAGAGCTATCTTATAGGCTAACACAAGCCTTCCCTTTCAATTTATCTCCTCCCTTGTTGATTTCACAATCACAACTAGATGGGAGTGCTTCTCTTAAGCCTAGGCACACAAAAAGCATGAAATTACTCTCTTAACACTTTATTCATGAAGCGAAACTAGGGTTTCTCTCTTTAGAATTCCACTAACTCTCCTTCCTCTCTCAAGCTCTCAAGAAAGGAAAACAAAGAAGAAGAAGTAAAGATATAAGTTTTGGTCTTCTTCAAGAGGGGTTTTCCACTTTCCCTCTTCTGAACTAAGCTCAAAGCCCAACTACTTCAATAACTAAAACCATAGGAAGAGAGGGCAAAGAGAGAAGAACAACATGCTAAGAAGAAAAACCATGCAAATCTTACCTTTTTCTTGTTCTCCTTCCTCCTATAGGTGTCTCTCTCTCTCCTATGCCCTTTTCTCTGCCTTGGATGAAGCTTAAGTCAGTTTAGAGAGAAATGATGAGTTGGGGTACTTTAAGAAGTCAAATTCTTTTTTTTTTTATGCTTTTTCGGACTTACCCTCGCTATAGCGAAGAGCGAAGAATAACCCTCGCTACGGCAAACACGTATCAGTCCCAGACCCCTGTTTTCACTATGGTGCGTGCTACGGCGAGCAACGCCCTGGTTTTTGTATGGGATGCCCACAATCGCTATAGCTAGAAGTATTTTGGCTATAGCGAGAAGGCATTCTCGCTATAGCTAGACCATTTCTTGCTATAGCGAACAGGTACATTTGCTATAGTTAGGCTATAGTTAACAGACTTAGAAAATTTTTAGCCCTTCAAAAATTTCTCAGCTTCTCTTTTTTCTCTCTTTTTTTGGTTGTTACCTTTCCACCCTCCTTAAAAGAAATTTCGTCCTCGAAATTAAATAACATACTTCATGGGAAGCCATTACAGACCCATGAAGGTGGAGATCATCTCTCTTACTCTTTACTCTTTTTGTTTGGCTAATTGTTCTTTTCTTTCCCTTCTTCCTAACTCCATATGCTTCTCTCTCTAGTTTTACCTGTTAAGTTTTCTCTCAGCCAGGGAATTTTCATTGCTAACTTTTAATGAGGGCTCCATCATTATAGAGTACGTGTTAGTCCCTCTCATAAGGGAAAGAAAGTTCTGACTCTAGAGGCCTATCCTGGGAGAGCTTACTCATTATAGCAGGTTAGTCTTAACTCGTCGTAGGAGTTATCGTTCTTTTTAGTGGACTCGCTTACATATCTTGGGAAGTACTCATTTTATATCACGTCTCCCGTATCCTCTCTAAGTAACTTCTCATAACATCTCATCATCTTTTCTAATCAGTAGGGCCATTGGAGGTTTCTATCTATCTGCTTACTTATTTACAAGTATCATCCACTGTTCATATTTGCGTTCTTTCTTACTAGCTCATCCCATGATTACAATTCACATCTCTTTCTGTCATAAGCCTCATATCATAACTGCTTACTAGAATTACAGCTCCTTTGAGGAGTTTTTGCTTTTAATGATCCCAATTTCTCTGTTTATTACTACATCTGTCTTTGTAGGCTGGGACTTTTCTCACTTTCTTTGCTCACTTACCGTGGCATTTTATAGTCCCTCAATTAAATACTGATTGGCCTAACCTGTGTGTTTCATACTAGCACTGAAGAGCAATTACCACTTACTACTATTGAGCTCTGGTGGGATGCTAGATATTCTCATAGTTTTACTCACTGGAGATATACTGTACCACTTACCTCATGTAAACTGCACCTGACCCATTTCTGAATACATAGGCTAGCATGCAGGGATCTCTCTATCCCTCGGTCAGGGCTACTATCTGCTAGGTAGTGGTTCATCTGACTCTAACTTTGAAAAACTAATTTTTTACTTTCCTCATCCCATACATTATGCTCATCTTTAAAGAGAGCTAGTCAGTGGTCTAACTGTCTGAGTAGAGCCTTCATGTCTTTGTGGCAACGGTCTACCAGACTCAGGAGGTCTGTAGTCTCTGAGACAAAAGGTAGCTGAAACTGTATTGGTCTTTAAGACTAATTGCTCTGTAAAACTATCTCAGGCTGTCATCTCTACCAAAGATCTATCATGTTGTGGCTGGGGCTCTCTGTAACTCTGTGGGATCTACTGTGACCCCTGGGTCTACTACGACCTCTCAGAGCCCTATTAGGGTCTACTGCAACCCGCTACGACATGCTAGGATCTACTGCGATCCATTTTTGGGAGACGTCAAAGCCTAAGATCACTGTATCTGATAGTGAAATACATACTCACTAAGTCTGGTAACTATCGCCCATAATAGCTGAGGCTAAACTTAGAGGTACATCATGCTTTTCATATAAAGTGGATTCTATGTAATCTGATTATCTAGGATCCTGGCATACTGATACTAGGGAGCACTTCAATTTTTACTCATCACTCCTTATAGGATTCTCAAATTCCCACTGTAGCCCCTTTTGCTTAGGCTTTCTTTTCTCACTCTATTGACTCGCTCACTTTACATATCCTTGTTCTAACCCTCCTTTCATATCCTGCAGTTTGTAACTAGGCCCATGTTTTGCTTTTAAGTGCTTTGGCACTAGGGCATCTCACACATTGAGTGTGGTTAACATTTTTGGCAGGAGAAAGGTTATGCACTAGTCCCTTCTCATTTCATTTATATGTACTATAAGGGGCTCGGGCTATGCATACTGAATATGTACATTTTCTACTGAGAATTCTTTTTGTATGCTTTTCTCATTATACTGGAATCCCTTTACCTTTCTTTCCTGACTTATCTCGTTATCTAGCTAACTAGGATACCCTTCGATTATCAAGACGCTTTGGTGATTGATGTCGTCGTTTGCTATGCACTTAAGCCACACTACCATTAGGTTGATCAAGCCTAATATCATGTAACCATTGTTGCAAGCAAACCATAACATCAAGTACTATTACATGGGCGCCTCATGACTGAATTCAGGGCCACTATCGCCAGTATATCACAAGCTTCCTAACAATCTAAGGTATTCCTCTTGTACTTTTCTTTATCTGTTCTATTCTCGTAGGATACTTGGGGAAAATAGGATTCTTCCTCTACTACATCCTGAGATCTCTCTATATTGCCCGACTATTTTTACTTCGAGTGCTATCATGCAAAGAGGGCATCTATGCTAAGGATATGTGTGCTTTCTCAAATACTCGAGCACATTAACTGGATATTTACTCTTAATGCATTATATTCTCAGTTAGAACACTGTCATATTTTCTTTCTTTCTACCTTTCTTATCCTTTTACTTAGGTAAAAGGATGTTTTACTACTGGTTGTTTCTGTTGTCAGTTCAGATTTTTCTATACTCAAGAGCACTTGAATTTTCCTGAGGTTCCTCCACTTATTTACTTTTTGTAACTTCAAGGGAGTCTACTTTTCATTCATCCCCTTACTCTATTCTTAACTAGACCATCCCTTGGTAAGAAGGATTTTATTTCACATAATCCCAGGAATTTCATTCTATGGTGCTCTCGGTTTACATTTTCTCTCCATGTAACATGAGGCTCGCCTTCTGAGGCGGGTCTCTAGCTCCCTCGAGCTTTGCTGAGGGTATGAAGGCATTAGCTGTTTGTCTTAGCTCATTTCTACGTTCAAATCAGGGCTGGGCTTTCTCTCTGTTTAGCCTCTTTAGCCTTATCCCCAGGAGCACAATATATTATTTTTAGGGTTTTGCTAACCCAATCCAAAACATGTACTCTCAATGTCCGGATTCTATCTTACTGAGAACTTATGCTCTACTGGGTGCTCTAATCACTCATGTGCCTTAACCCCATATTATTCTTATATTAGGAAGCTTGTCTGACTAACTATTGGACTCCTATCTATTTACCTTTCTAGGCTTAATTTACTCATCTAATCATGAATAAAGTGATGGCATCTTTTCTATGACTAGTTTCTCAGTTCTTCCTTGCTTCCTTTATCACTATGATTTATGACTCAAGGGGTCTATCTAGGGGAAATTACTAACCACTACTGGGTGGTTTTCCCCTGACTCAGGGTGTCTCCTCTTTTCTTTTCTGATCCAGGCAGAACTTTCATTGAGCCTTTCATTTACATATCTCATCTGGAACAATGCTACTGGTCATCTCCCCTAGGCTTTAGCTTATGCTCAGCCTGGCCTAGCCATCTCATCGGACCTGTAGCTTATTTACTATCCTCATTCTTTTCTGAGCCTTTGTTACTAGCTACTCATATTTACTTCTAGGTGTTATCTATGAGGTACACCTTTCTAGGCCACTCGTTATGTGCCTCACTACTGGTAGTCTTATCTTACGTTATTTCGAGGCTACATTAACATTCTGTCAGTCAATGTCTCACAGGGTAGCACCCTAGGTTGGAGTTAACACCTTAAAAGTGGGTCTCAACAACCTCATTATCCCTGTGTGTAACTTTTTCTATGCTGAGCTCTTTTTTTCAATCTCATTTATTAGGCTCATGGATTTCTTACTAATCTTTTATAATCATTCATTACTCTTTCCTCTATTTATACTAGGGGTTCCCGCTCTCTATGAGTTGTTTGACCCCTTATTAACTCTTTTCTTAAGTTGGCTTGAATATGACCAACAAGGTATTTATGGTGCTATTCACCGCGACTAACATATTATTCGCCGCAGCTAATCAGCCTCAGGTTCACTCTAGTTCTTTTGTCTGAGTATTGGTCGTGGCTAACTTTTTAATTGGTCATGGCGAAGGACTTTCTGAATTACCTTGCTACTATCTGGAATAATTGGCCTTGACTAACGGCCTCTGATTGGCTTACTTTTTCAGGGATCGAATGTTCATCTTTAGCTACTAACCCGAACCTCACTGCCTCTATATCTAGCCCGTCATCAAGCTAGAGGATTCTACCTCTTGCTCTACTCATACATAACTAATTGTCATCTTTAGGCTGTTGGGCTTTAGGGGTGTAGCTTATAACTCAAACTCCTGGCCTGAGGGAATTAATCTTTCAGGCTCTAAAACTCACTTAGACATTTGGGTGTTGTGACTAGGGGGTGACTCTTTTTCTCACTTCCCCTCTAAACTAGTCTTGTGCAGCTACCGTTGTATCTCATACCGTACTGCATCCTACTTGTCTCTGCATTAAGTGAGATATCTCAGAATGGTCTGAGTACGACTACCAGGGAGAATTGGGCCTCACATACTCTCTTTCTCTAACAAGCCCCTTCATATCAACGAGATCTTTTCTCATCGTTCATATCTAGGGCTTGTCACTGATCCCAGCGAGCTATCACATCTCATCAAGCTCTAGCCGTTGGATCCCTTAGATACGCTCAAGCTTAGCTCTGTTCAAGCTACTCTAGAGGCCACTCTTACCCGGTGTCACTAGCTACTTTAAGACCATCATACAACTTACTTATCATAATTAAAGCCACAAATTACTATCACACAATCCTAATGTCTCATACATGGCGCTGCTTATGCATTCGAGCCTTTATATAGCCATAATGCTACTTTCTCAAGCCAAATCCAATCCAAACAAGCCTGGAAATTTGCTCTGATACCAACAAATGTAACACCATCATTTCTAGCTCATACCCATCATGCTTTATATGCTCATATGAGATATAGGAAGAATAAAGTGAGATCTTCCTCATTGGATTCTTACATTGCCTAGAGTTACGACATGGTTAAAAATTCATTTCAGTGTCACATGGACCGTGTGAGCTCAATCTATGCATCCTCATATTTAATTGCACCATTACAACTCATTTCAATCCCAAAAATATGCTTTCAGCCCATGGAAACCAAAAAGAGGTATGGAATATGCATGTTCACTTTCGGCCAGGCTTGGCCTCATTTCTGGGCAAAGTCTAATTATAGAAAAATCGGAAACATGTAATCTCAGTCATTCTGGAAAGCTTGGGATGTCTACTTCATGCTAAAAATATGTACAAGTCATAACATCCCACACACAAGACGTTTGACATGCAAATTGGTCTGGAGGTCGGACTGGTCCTGATGCTGTCACAGTTTACTAATATGAATTTCAAAAATGTCTAACTAATTCCATAAAAATCCAATGTAAGTAAATGATACCAATATGGAAAGATGTGGATGTTAACTAGAGAGAAAAAATGTCTCCAGATCAGTTCATCAAGCCAAACTCTCATAAATCGATGGAACAGTACCTCTGGTCAGGCAAGATGACTAACACTAGGCAGAAACTTCGAAAATGCATATCTCCCTCTATAGACCTCCAAAGGAGGTTCTTCTAGTTACTACAAGTCATTGTGACTGTCTAGTTTCTGCCTATAAAATTTCCTAGCCATTGGACCACGTTTGCCCCTCAGATGACACAATTTCACAACTGACCAAATGAACAGTGCTGATACAAAATCCAAAATTCTGATACCAACTTTGAAAAATCATAGAAAATTCCATAGACCTCCAAATGACTTGATCTTTAGCTTTCCAAAAAGCTCTAGACAAGATCTAGTCACATGCCAAATTTTAAGGCAAGAAGAGGTCATTTGGTTAGACTTTGACATAAGGAGGCAAAGTGCCACTTTCCTTTGCTAAAAGAAGGCTATTAAGGTTCAACTTTGCTTCTCCTACCTCTAAGGCTCTATGAGCACATAGGAAAGCATCAACATAGGATATTAACATGGCTCAAATGTCTAACAACCTAGATTTGCAAAACTCACTCTCCCACACCAACACATACACCATGTACATAATGCCAAGATCTTGCTATTCATAATAAAACTTACTACATCCTTCAAGATGGTTCTAATTCTCATACATATATGATAAATACATTCATTTACAAGTATTCATACTTGCTACATCATGTACATCATTAGAGTACATCTCTTAGCTTAACTACAAAATAGTGACAACATGACTACTTCACAACTCCTTTGCTAATTTTCTAGCTTCAAGCTTGGTGGCTCCCATCTCTTGTCCCACTTGGTCCACCTAGCATGTTAGGATAGTGGAGAGGGGGAGTGAGATTCAAAGAATCTCAATAACTCATCTCTCATTCAATCATACATAGAACATGCATTACTAGTCTCACACATGTATACATGGGCATATTAGCATATGAAATCATAAGAAAAGGATTTTTAACATTTGAGTAAGCCATTCATAACATACAAAGGCTTGCCAAGCAAGTGGATTAGCCTCACACATTCACTTGTAGATTTTGGACTTGCCTCACCCATTCTTTAAGAGGTTCTTAGACTCAACCTTACTCTTGGGAGTTAACTTCACTTTTGGGAGACTCTTTACTTTGTCTTAACTAACTTTAGGGTTCTTGGCTCATTCTCACTATGGCTAGGGGGTTGTTGGCTTTTCCATACTCAAGCAAACCAAAGCAATCACATAAAACATCATTAAAATACATAAGGCATTATCATGCTAGCATACTTTTCATGGTCTAAAACATATATACACACATGCAAGACAATGTAAGCACACATCTATGCATGAGAGAAGGTGGATAGAGCTACCTTATAGGCTAACACAAGCCTTCCCTTTCAATTTGTCTCCTCCCTTGTTAATTTCACAATCACAACTAGATAGGAGTGCTTCTCTTGAGACTGGGCACACAAAGAGCATGAAATTACTCTTTTAACACTTTATTCATGAAGAGAAACTAAGGTTTCTCTCTCTAGAATTCCACTAACTCTCCTTCCTCTCTCAAGCTCTCAAGAAAGGAAAGCAAAGAAGAAGTAAAGATATGAGTTTTAGTCTTCTTCAAGAGGGGTTTTCTACTCTCCCTCTTCTGAACTAAGCTCAAAGCCCAACTACTTCAATAACCAAAACCATAGGAAGAGAGGGCAAAGAGAGAAGAACAACATGCTAAGAAGAAAAATCATGTAAATTTTACCTTTTTCTTGTTCTCCTTCCTCCTATAGGTGTCTCTCTCTCTCCTCCGCCCTTTTCTCTGCCTTAGATGAAGCTTAAGTCGGTTTAGAGAGAAAGGATGAGTTGGGGCACTTTAAGAAGTCAAATTCTCTTTTTTCACGCTTTTCCGGACTTACCCTCGCTATAGCGAAGAATAACCCTCGCTACGACATGCACGTATCAGTCCCAGACCCCTGTTTTTGCTATGGTGTGTGCTACGGTGAGCAACGCCCTGGTTTTTGTATGGGATGCCTGAACTCGCTATAGCTAGAAGCATTTTTGCTATAGCGAGAAGGCACTCTCACTATAGCTAGACCATTTCTCGCTATAGCGAATAGGTACATTCGCTATAGTTAGGCTATAGCTAGCAGACTTAGAAAATTTTCAGTCCTTGAAAAATTTCTCAGTTTCTTTTTTTTTCTTCTTCTTTTTTCTTTCTTTTTCTGGTTGTTACACTTGGCATTGGCGGGAAGAAGAGGAATCATTATCAGAAGAATAGCCTCTTCAGCATCAGTCGTTTTAAATAATATAATGTCTCAAGCATGAGGTCAATCTCATAGAGATGTATATGTAAATGACATATTAATTAATTAATTAATCAGCAACCCTATATATATTAATTTAATTCACCTTTACCTAATCTAACTAGTGTTTTAGAATAAGTCTGGTCACTAGGAATCATTAGGAAGAAATGGATTGTCATTATCTTAAATGCAACCTAATTGCATGTGATAGTTTTTCAATTAAACTACATGCTTGTCATGTTTTAATTAGAAAATCCTATACTAATTTATATTTTAATTGAAAAATCTTATAGCAAAGATTTAAGGAATTGCATATAAGTTTAATTCATATTATAACTACCCATGACTTTTATTATTAACTACTATAATAATCTAGCCATTTAAAAAATAACTAAATTAATAATTTAATTTTGAAAGATTATTTTCTTTTTATTTTGGTCTTAAAAAATAAAATCTCTTAATTTAGTGATTGAAAAATCACTCTTCTATTAATTTAGTCCTGCAAAAATAAAGTCTTTCAATTCAATCTCTAAACATTTTCTCTAATCAAAATGGTCCCTCCACTAGGGGGAGAAAAGATCACACGTGTTAGATTTTAGTGTCTTTAATCCCCCAAAATGATGTCAATTTTATATCAAAGCTAGAATTCAATGCATTAAATAGCAATAAATACTTTTTAGAAAGACCATTTTGATTGAGGAAATTTTGAGAGACTAAATTGAAAGATTTTATTTTTGGAGAACCAAATTAAAATAAAAGTAAGCTTTCTAGGACTAAATAATTAGTTTAGACTTAAAATTAGAAGTAACAAGACAAAAAGTAGGCTTCAAGACAATAGTTACTTTTATTGCTACTTTCTCTTTCATTCCTTGAGCATTTTACTTTAAGAATCTATTTCCTTTTACTTCCTTAAAATATGAATGCCAAGGTAAAATGTCAAGGTAAAGGCAAAGAAATTTTTTATGAGAAGACTAAGACTTTAAGTTATAACACATAATATTCTTTCTAAAAAAATATTATAACTCATTGATATGTCCCAAATATATTAATTTTTAATAATGTTTTAGGGGACTTATTATAAATAATGCAACTACTAATTTTTATGCATTAGAAGCGTTTGACAAATTGTGGCCTAGACAATTAGTATATGACACATTGATTTGAGCTATCCTTACTAGTTAGTTTTGTTAATTCATCGATCCTAATGTGCTAGTCCTAAATTGATCAATTTGACGTCTTAGGATTGTGTAAGATTGTTATCCCAAGGTCGAATAACAAGGATAAAAAGAGTTAGCCTACCATAACTAATATATTGTTAGGAATGAACTTTGTACTTAAAGGATGCATTTAATTAAAGATTAATTAGTAAGTTTTAAGTTGAGGCTTATATACTATCCTATTAATATGTGTGTGTATGTGTTTGTGGACATTCAATTCATCAAATTTTCCAATTATTTAAAATTTAATTTTTTTTATTTATTGGTTGAATTTAATATATTACAATTAATATCTAGTTGTTGGGTGATAGAATGTTGAAATTTTCCTTAGCAGATCAATTAATAGTAGGTAACCATATTGAGCAATCATGTCTAACAACTATGGTTCCTATTTTTATTATTGGTTTGTTGAGATAGGACATGACTCTCCAAAGACAAGTTCTCTTATGTCTTAAATGCAATTAAGCCTACAAAATGAAGATTTTGAATGGAGATAAATGGAAAAAGACAAAGATAACAAAATTGCGACTGTGAATATTGCTTAAAATTGATTCAATACTTGTGCAGCAATAGAAAAACTTTGAAGAAAACTAGTTTAATTCTGATAAATAGGCTGGAAACAATAGTAAAATGCTAGAAATAAAGAGTATAAAGTGAGTGAATGAAGCGGATAAGTAAAGTTGGAAATAAAGAAAGGCATAAAGTGAATAAAAGATGCACAAAATAAGAAAAAAGTTTCCTGTGGTTTTTTTTAATATGTCCTTGCATTTTGGTCCTTCCTCCCTTTTATAATACTTTCTTAACTAGTGATTGCTCCCTATAAAAAGCTATCATCCACATTTTATGCCTTTAATAGTCAATTAAGGGAGTTTTATGTCCACTTGATAGCTTGACCTACTTGTCCTCTTACAAGTAATCCAATATTTGCTCTAGTTTAGTGATGTTGAAAAGGAAAGTTTTTGTTGCATTTGGCTTTTTCACTTTTTACCCTTAGACGATTTCAAGGCTCGACATGAATAACCTTTGTCACTTAAAATCTCAATTGTACTTATATTAGTCACTTAAACTCCTCCTTTTCTTCTGAATCAACAACAATTTTGGCTTCTTTTTGGCCTCAAAGATGGAAATTATGGAGGGGCCTTTTTGGAGTTTTGGTAGCTCTTTCATGCTTCTTTTCCTTGATAAATTGCTCTATCTTATAAGTCTTTGTGGCTAAATTCATTAAATTGGAATAGTCTTTTATGATCAATACCTCTCTCAGGGTAAAGTGCATTCGTCCCACAACCATTCTTACCACTTAAATCTTTGGCAATTTCATGTTACACTTGCTTTTCATTCTCCTAAATCTATCAATAAGTTCTTTGGCTAACTCATGTGTTCTTTCCTTCAATGCCAAGACATTGAAGATAGTGACTTTGGCTTGGGCCTTGTAAAACTACTCGTGGAATAGCTTCTTCATCTCTTGCCAATTTTGCATCGAATTTGGTGCCTTGTGAACACAATGTAGTACAAGGATAAAGGAAATAATTGCAACTTCTAGAACTTGTTTTGGTTGACCCCTATTGAATTGAAAAATGGTTAATGCATTCTATTGTTGATTGGTCATCTTCACTTAAAAATGTTGAAAAATTAGGTGTTTTGAAGCCTTTCGACAATGGCATGACCCAATATAGCCACCATGGGCACGATTTCTTATAAGTTTGCTTATCCTTCTTCTTGGGCAATGAATCTAAAATACTTCTTCATAACCTTCACAAGCATATTTAAATCTATCTTGGTTGCATTTGGATTATTGGCTAGTCTATAGTGTGGAATGATTTGCATTTAGGTGTAAGGACCTTGTAAAGGTGTCATCATTATTGGTAGGCTAGCCAATGAGTAGGTATGCATATTAGGACACTTAATTGGGGTAAACCAAGTACAACAATTAGCATTAATTGGATGTTGAATTCCAACCATAGTTGCAAACATTGACTATTGAATTCTAGCCACACTCATAGTCATTAACTATTGAATTCTAGCCCTAGTTGTAGGTATTGGCTAAATTTCAGCCCTAGCCATAGTCATCGACTAATAAATTCCATTTACAGCTATAGGCATTGACTACTAAATTTTGGCTATAGCCATAGGCATTGGCTAATGAATTTTGGTTACAGTCGCGAGCATTGTTTTAGAACTTTGACTATAGTTGTAGGAATTGGTTGTAGAATTTTAACTATAGTCGTAGGCATCGATTGATGAATTTCAGATATAGCTATAGGCATTGGCTATTGAATTCTAATTATAATTGCAAGCATTAAGTGTTTAATTCTAGTTATAGTTGCAAGCATAAGTTGTTTTCAAATTGTTATCTATAACTTAAGACATTCCATAACAACTTTTAAGACAAGCCTTTAAAGATCCTGTCTTGAGATCAACTTTTATTCAAGGGTTTAAAATAAGAGAAAATGAAACCAAGCCATTATTCCATAAGAATGAAATTCATACCCCATATATACTAAATCAAGTATCAATCATGGTTAGGCATCTTTATAAGTGAGTGGGTGAAAATGAGATAAAGTAAACTCTATACATCATAATAGAAGTAAAAAGAATAAATCATATGAATCTCGTGAGAATACATGAAAAAAATTAAGGAAAATAGCTTACCCTAGATATCTTGAGCAATTTGAGTGAAGGAGAAGAAGAAAATGACCAACTATGGGAAAATGGTGGAATTTATAATGGTTTCGATAATGTTTTTGGTTAAAATTAGGTTTTGTCCTCAATTTTCTGAAATTATATTTCGGCCCTCACATATTTTATTGTTTGCAATATCACTCCTAGATTCCTTTCAAACAAGTCCTTCTTCTTATATTTTTTGAACTATCGTCATCAAGTCTAATCCAATGTCCAAGAGAATTTTCTTTTTTTGTCATATTTTGATTCTTGACTTCTTTTTATATCATTCTGGCTGTTTAGGCACAAAGATCATAGGCATGGGACTTTGTGTTTGAGTAAGGCAGCTTTTGGCCTGACAATCCCTTAACAAGAAGATAATATACTTAATTAGATGCCAACACAAATATAAAGAAGATAGTACAGTACTTAATGCTCAATGTCCTAGAGAGTGAGATACTGAAGCAGCTAAGCTCCTTCTTAAAAGTTGATATCATAAACATACATAGTAAACAATCTTTCTGACAGGCCCACAGATATAGAGAGAGAGAGAGAGCTAGCTATAGGTAGCTAGCGTGGTGTTCCTAGCATATCTTTGCACTAATTAATGACATGAATCATCGTCAAAGATTCTTCTTGCTGCTGCACCCCGTACAATCTTGTGGCTCATTATTATCATTCGGTTTGCTTAGTTCCTTCAGCTCAACATGCATTGAATTGATGAATGCCATTGTTTCTTTTGTTGGTTCCTCTATGGCTTCTTTCAGGTTGCTTAGTGCCATGCAATATGCTTCCTGTATATGTCCAACATCCAACATAGATGGTCATTTCGTATATATGAGCAATTAAAACCTACAACGTACTTCAAATTTTATGTGTTTGATTATATATGCTTTTGGACAATTGATAATACCATGAACTGATCAAGTTCTAAAGAACTTGGAGTTGTAGCTGCTTTGAGCTCGGAATAGGCCATCTGCTTCCATGCATTATTTGTTACATCAAACTCTCCAAATTCGCCTAGCCCCGCCTGAAATGGAACAATATTGCAGTAAGAGAGAGAGAGATCCATAACCATTGAACTTTTAGTCAGTGGTAGTGGAATTGTTTCCTAAATTGAAGAATCCGAGTTCAAATTTCAGAGCCAATATAACCGAAAGAAATAGGGATGCTCATCCCTGGAAGGTTTCAGCTAATCTAACCTTGTAGATATTGTCCAATTAACCAATGCTAATCTGATAGCTATTTCTCCAGCCAATTAATGTAAGCTAACTAAACTTCTATTTCAATATGTAAAAAAGTTTCATTTTTGTTTTCGCTGCAAAAGATCCTTGAAGTGACAATGAAGACCAAATCAGGAATTTCTTTTCTTAGCACATTCTTTTTGCAAATTCTGTTGAAGGTAAGAAGAACTATATGTCTCTCTATGTTTTTCTTGTCTTCTTTCCCACTTACAGGAAATAAAACATAGGCCTTTACGATCCCTAGCTATGTTTCCATATATCATGTACATAACAGCTAGTTTAATAGCCCTCGTCACTTGTACTTTTGTCTTATGACCTAGCATGGGCCATGGCCACAAACACCATGATAGTTCTTTACAATTCAAAATAGGAAACAAAAGAAAATAAAAGAAAAGAAGAAAAGGAATAACCCAAAAGAAAGAAATTTTAGTTACCTTCAAACAGTTTAAGTGAGATTCAATCAGAAGGCCATAAAGAGGATGGCTTGAAATCATCTTCTTCTCATCACTTTGTTTCTCTACACCATTTTCTCTCCTACCTTCATATTCACCAATTCTACCCTCCATATCTCTCTCTTATGCAAACAGGCGCATTACACACCCACATACAAACACCCAGGCTCTCATACATACATACATACATATATATATATATATATATACAGTTATTAACAAATTTAATTATTACTAATACATCCCAGATAAAAGGGGTGTCTATTATGGTTCTTGGTGCAAGTGAAGTGTAGCAGTAGCTATCAAACAAGTACGTTACTTTTTTTGTTGGTTTGTTTGTTTTTCCTGTTCTTTAATGTAGTTACTTACTTACTTACGGTAAAAAAAATCAGCATGAATTTAAGTGCATATATAAGAGCATATATATGGATAATCATGCATGGAAACACGATAAAAGGTGAAAGCAATACTGTGCAGTTCTGTGCATCCTCTTTTTTGCCCCGAAAGGAACTTGTCAAGGTTTTCTACTACGATTAAAGTAGCTTTCAAGGTACTTGCAACCTGCACCTCTTTTTGGCTTTTTCTGCAATCGCTTCCCATCTTACAAATTCTCCTTTTTGACTACTTCTGTTTAATTACTATTTACTAGTGCAGTTTCCCACTTTGTTTACATCATTTTCCGAACCTGAAAGAAACGCTACCTAGTTACGCCCATTTCTTAAGCAAAGTTAAAACACACACTCAGATTGCAATGGAAAAATGTGAATTTAGATTCTCTTCCATTTCCAAACTTTAGAGAAAAAACGACACATTGTGTGCAAAATGGGAATCACATATGGGGGTAAAATTCTGGCCAGTGAATATGCGTGCACCTGATACACCTCAATAGTTTTCCCATACACAATAGGAGACCATCACTCAAATTGAGTCCACCATGAGTGGATCTTGTCTATTTGAGTTTGAATCCTATAATTTCTAATTGTAAAATTAAAAAGAGATAGATAAAAGTGGAGGGCTCATAAATTTTCTCTTTCTTTTAATATGTGAGTCTACATTTTGTATTTATTTCTCTTTAATTTTACAAAAAAATTGTAGTCTGAAACTTTAAAATCCATATACAGATATATGCCTTATCTAAAAGTGATATTGTTAATTTTTTAAAAAAGTAATAAAATTTAAATCCATCAAGAAAGTACTACTATTCTTTATATTTTGACAAATAAATAATTCTCAGGTAAAAATTAGAATCGATCATAACTTTAATTTAATACCAAATTACATAGTTTAGACAAAATAAAAAAGTACATGATAGTAAATAAATAATAATATTACCAATTGGTCAGTAAGGAGCAGAGAAAGAATCCCTGAAGGCTCTGCTTCCTATTGATGACGTAAGATTGGCAGATTCACTATGCAAGACTTCCGGTTGAGTAGGAGGGAAAATGGAAGAAACTTTGCATAAGATTCATTCGATAGACAACACTAATAAGGTTTTTAAATCGTGCTCTACAATTATAGTTATCGCTGTAATATTATTTTTTTGATGAATTTTATAATTAGTATGTAATAATGTAATCATTGTCTATAACAACTATATTTTCCCCCTCTTTTATCGTATTTTACAATATAATTACATTCTTGATTGTAATTACAATTTAATACTTTACAGCAGATAGTGATTAGTGACTCATGCAATCCACGTGAATATATGTATATTGAATATATTATACGTGTTTTACCCAATCCATGAGTGCTTTTTTCTGTATGAACTTCACCTTTTGTACCATTTGCTTCATTGGCATGGAAAAAAAAAAAAGAGCTTGCAATACCCTTTGGGATTACTATTTAGTTTTAACCATTTCTATTACAAATTGTCATTTCAAAATATTTCATGTGGGAGTGTGTTGACTGTGTTCAATGACAAGAATTTTTTTGACGGACCCGTGGCCACAGCAGTAGACACAGAGCAGAGCTAAATTATTTGAAATCTGTCAGGGAAAAAAATTTATAGATTAAACTTTTCAGATTTGTCAAACATATTTCTTTTCTATTTCTAAAAATTTACGAAAAATATTTTAGAAAAAGGTAAAAATATCCTCAACCAATTTTGAATCATTTAAAAAACCATCTCAACTTTTAAAACCAAAAAATATTCCTCTAAATTATCATTTGTTGGGATTTAGACCCTTCTGCTTGTTACTAGTTAACATCATTGATTAAGATATCATTTTTCATTTATCACGTGGCAAGCTTTTACGGGTTTGCAAATGACTTAAAAAAACATATTTGCATTCTCCTCCACATTTTGCCATATAAGACAAAACTTGGAAATATTTCTCAAATATTTATTATTATATTATTTAATAAAAAAAATAAATGAATC